>JAWWMW010001894.1:5166-23984 GCA_035048345.1 Echeveria elegans | reverse complement strand
GTTGTTGAAGGTATGGATGTTGTGAGAGCGATTGAGAAAGTTGGGTCTGGAAGTGGGAAGACTGCGAAGCCGGTGGTCACCGCCAATTGCTTTAGTGATGTGATGTTTGGGTTTATGAGTTGTTTTCTGGAGTCGGTTTGAGTGTTTGGTTTGTTAACTTCAATTATTTTTTAACTCTAATCTTGCGATTAGGTTTTTTTTTATCAATGTGTTATTCTTCTCTAACTTGATTTTTAAAGAATTATCGCATTGAATTATCTAAGCTTGAAATCATTCAATTGATACAGAAAAGGGTTTCAATCTCATCTGTACAAATATGATTTTTATGAAAATATTCTGAAGTTGCATTTATGAAATCAATAATATCAAATCTTCATTGTTTAGCAACAAAATATTGTTAATATCGTAGTTTTTTATACTTTAGTTATAAAAGTGTTTAATTTTAGAAGATTTATTAAGAAAAAAATAAAACCACTTTTCAAACTATAATAAAAAAAAGTGATGGAAGCCTGTTAATTCAATTGTATATTCCTTATTAAGTTATCTAAGCTTGAAATCGAGGAACTCGGATGATCGGATAAAAAATGTGGGTATTGATACTTTTGATGAAAGATATATTGTTTCTGATCCGAGATTACATTGAGAAAGAATTCGTGAATATTTCCAATGAAAGAATCTTGAAGCGGTTTCAAGATATGGATACTCGTAGGCGTCAATTGCCAAACTTTTATAGTTCTAGTGCTACTTAAATTGTAATATTTTTGAACAGGGTATATTAATTTTATATGACATTTTTTCCCATTTTCTTAATTTTTTTAGAAAGGAATCATCTATTAACTTGTACTGTCCGAAAAAAAATTTTGGGAGAGCTTTCCCCGAACCCCTTCTGATTCCGCCCCCTCCCTTCGAATTCCTGGCTCCGCCGCTGGTGACCAATCCGCCAACAAGTATAGCACTTGAGGGGTTGAGCTTCATCCAATGAGCAACAATGGTAGTACAAAATCCAACATTTTCCCATTGAGAAATCCACTTAAAATATTCATATATAACAGATTTGGCTTCTGCGAACCATTGAGGCGTCTAGTGATGGAGTGAGATACAAACTTTTGGAGATAGAAAAGTTTGGGATCCACAACAAAGCTCCGTCATGAAACAAAATGCTTTCGTCCTGCCATCTCAGCCCACGCTTCGCGGTTGGAGTGATCATCAAGCTCTTGTATCCTAGTACCATCACAATCGTGAGCTAACTTGAAGTGTCTGCCCTAGCAACAAAATAAGTGTCGCGGTGGCGGTACCGAATTCCCTTAGCATCATCATCATTCTCGAACGAGGCCAAGAACTCACATGTGTCCTATACATTTGTCTCGTAAGAGAGTCATAAAACTTTCCACCCCGCTCGGTCAAAAGCTTGCTCCACTTCTTCATACACAGATTTCGAAAAATTACCGTTTTCCTAAAAAAATTTACCGTCTCTTTCGTTTACCGAAAAAACGGCAAATTACTGACGGTAAAACGAGAAAAACAAATTCGTTAAACGGGAAACATAAAATTCAGTCGGTTTTCCCATATTTATATAATATAATATTTTTTATTTTATTTTTTAAATATAATATAACATGGTAAAACCATAAATTTACCAAATTTTATCGAAATTTACCAAAATTTTACAGAAAATGATAAAATGGGAAAATTATTGTTTACCGTTTTACCGAATTTTACCAAAATTTTACAAAAAATGGTAAATTCGGGAAAATGGGAAATTTACCAATTTTTTATCGTTCACCATTTTATTGTTTTTTTTGATAAAACGGTAATGGTAAAGGATTTTTTCGGGCAGAAAAATGGGAAACGGTAAAAGGAAAAATGGTAATTTACCATTTGCTCTACCGTACCATCTCCTCCAAGAACTCTTTATCCACAAATACGGTTGGCTTGACAGAACAAGCCAAGAAACTCCACAATCCTAAAAATTGTGCCGAAATCTTGCCTCGAAGTTCTTCCCATCAAACTAAAATCTTAAACAGACTCATGATTAAACCCGAAAAAATATACCCAAAAGCCCTTGGTTAGCGCCGGTCAACGCTAAAACGCACAACTCCTCAATCCTAAAAATTGATTCTCAACCATTCCCTCAAATTGCTATGCAAAATTAGTACCAAAGCTTCTCCACTAACCCAATAACAAAACCCAAGCAATAGTTTGTACAAATAAAAACTCGAACTCCTCCAATTTCAGATACACTAAACAAAACTCGAACATCCTAAAGCCTCCAAAACTCACCCAAATCAAACCAAATTTGTCTTCAAATTGTTACCTTTTGATTTGGCATCGTTTTTCCCTTCAAAACAAGTAATTGCATGCCAAAATCGGAGCACAAACAACGAATGTCATTAGGGAGGATTTCGTCAGCTCATGTGTGAGAGTTAGAGAAGATGATGAATTATGCTGCTTTTAAGGTTTATATGATTGAGTGGTTGACCGATTCAGCGGGTAATGTGCAAGCACATGCGTTAGCACACATGGGCAGATGTTCATGTAATGCATAAATCGTGACCACAAATTCAACTAAAAGAGCTCCTAAGCTAGATTAACATTAAAAATTAAAAATTAAAAATAATTGAAATTTAGAACATGACAGGCTAGCTATTTGGTTAATACCGTTGACTTGACAGTACCTCATTGAGGTGATTACGACCTTGCGTGCCTTCCCCACATTTGAATGAACGCTCATCCCTTAACGTTTCCTCTTTAGTTCCTTGTGTGTTGCATTCTGCAGTGTGAAAGAGCCAACCGCCACAATTAAAGGCAAGAATTTTGTTAGGCAAGTATAAAGTCTATGTAAATTCATACAAATTCAGGAGCTCAAGCCGTAGCGAAAAAAGATCGCCCTAATATCACTTTTGGATGGAAGCCTGGTTCTATTGTCATCTTAATCACCAGAAATTCAATGGGTACAGGTTAACCCCCAATCGTTAGCATAGTGTTCAGTATTCCTAGGGATACTGCGGGAACTTGATTCCTAAACCAAATCTGACCATCAAATGGGGTCAAAGGGGGTAGGCTTATCTTCTTGTAGATTGCTTTCGGAAGGAATTTCTTTGATGCGCCGAAGTCTATCATGCAATTCAAAAGTTGAATTTGTCAATCCTGATGTTCAGGACAAAAGCACCATGATTTGTATGTCTCGTTGGTGCTCTAAGGATAACCATATCATCAAATAGGTTCTCGCGCGCATGTCTCTTCACTGGGGACGTCTAAAATTGCAAATAGGTTCTCGCGCGCATTGTCCTTTTGTTGCACAATTGGCGCTGCAACCACCATTGGTTGCGTATCTATCTGGGGTAAGTGATTGCGCAACCTTTTGTGCAAGTAATTTTGCGATTGAAACCTCAATTGCTGCTACTTGGGTATACCTATTACTTGTGCAGCAACTATATCTGGATTCATAAGATCAATTTCTTACACAGGTTCTACATGTTCTCTTCTATAAAGCTTCAAAAGTTGTCCATTCACCTTAAATCGATGTTGTCCGGTTGGACTCGAGCTCCACAGCTCAATGTGGAAATACGTTAGTGATCGTGTATAAGAATGTCCATCTATGAAACGGGATGAGAACAGTAAGACTCGATCTCCTTCATCAACCTCATTGTGCAAAGAAGGCCTACCATACTTGCAAACGAAATTAAGGTAAAGACTGATTCTATCATGATAAAGCTTGGTGTGTGCCTCGTAATCTCTAAGGCCCGCGTATGCATCTACAAGCAACTCCTCTAATTTGTACAACTGAAATCTCCTCTCCTTTCTGGCCTTGTCTATATCCATATTGCAAGTCTGTAAGGCCCAATGCGATTGATGTTCCAAATTCTCTGGTATATGGCACACTTTCCTATAAATCAATTGAAACGGTTTCGTTCCGATAGGTGGTTTGTCCCACTGTCCGATAAGCCCATAGTGCATCGTCCAAGCATAGACTCCTATCGCTTCTAGTTTGTTTAACCATTTTTTCTAGTACACACTTAATTTCCTTGTTGAAAATTTCAGTTTGACCATCAGTTTCCGGATGGTATGCGGTTGAGGTGCTGTGATGTACTCCATAGTGTTTAAGTGCTTATGCAACCATCCTGTTACAATAATGAGAACCTTGGTCATTAATAAGAGCCTTCGGCGTACCATACCCGCAAAAGATGTTAGTGCGCGTGAATTCCATTACAGTTTTAGCATCAAATGACGAGTGGCTTTCGCCTCGACCCACTTATATACATAGTCAACCGCAACCAAGATATACTCAAACGAAGGCGGGAACGATCCCATAAATTCTATACCCCAAAGATCAAACACGTCATTAACAAGAATAGACATTTGAGGCATTTCATTCCTTCCAGATATATTGTTCGTGCATTGACATCTATTGCAATTCTTACAATGCAAATATGAGTCACTAAAAGCATGTGGCCAGTAAAATTCATTGTTTAGTATTTTTCCACTTGTTCATTTTTGACCAAAATGTCCCCTGCACGCATGTTCATGGCAGAACATAAGCACATACCTTATTTCATGATCAGGCATACACCGTCGTAATATTTGGTTAGATTTGATTCTCCAAATATACAGATCATCCATCCACATAGAATTTAGACTCATGTTTCAACGATGGCATTGTGTTCTTGAATATATATAAATCTGGAAGTGTACACTATTTGAGCGTACCAGGTACCTTACCAAGAATTTCCAAGAGATGTTCATCAGAAAAGCTTTCATTGATCCGCCTATCATCATTGTCCTTAACTTTGCAGCTCAAATGGTTCCCCACTGTGTTTTCTACGCATTTCTTATCATTGATTTCTAAATCAAACTCTATAGGTAACAAGAGACATCTCATCAGCCTCGGGTTGGTTTCCTTCATCATCATCAAGTAACGAATGACTACATGTTTTGAAAAGACAATAACCTTAATACCAAATAAATACACACAACTTTTTCAAAGCAAAAAATATGGCTAATAGTTCTTTGTCAGTAGTTGTATAGTTCTAATGTGCTGCATGTAAGGTCCGAGCGGCATAGTAAATGGTGTGTGGTTTCTTATCCACACGCTTCCCAAGTACTACGCTGATCGTACGGTCACTGGCATCGCACATTAGCTCAAACGACTTTTCCCAATCGGGTGCTTGGATGATTGGTGTGCTGGTCAAGGCATTCTTTAACTCTTGAAAAGCCTTTATGCTATCCTCAGTGAATTCAAAAACAATATCCTTTTGCAAAAGGTTATATAGTAGTAAAGGTTTCTTAGAATTTATTTTAATAAAAAGGCAATAAAACAATGCATGTCAAATAAACGATTTCATATCCCGCACACAAGCTGGATAAGCCAGACTTGAAAGTAAATTGATTTTAGCCTTATCTACTTTAATTCCTTCTTGTAACAAAATGTGGCCAAGAACCACTCCATGCGAAACTATAAAGTAAACTTTTCGTAGTTCAAGACTAGCTTCTCAAGTTCTCAAGACACGAATCGAATTAATCACCATGTATATTAAAATCATCCATAAAGACCTCAATACATGTTCCTATCATATCTGAAAAAAATACTCATTACCAATCTGTGAAATGTGCCTGATGCATTGCACAAAGCAAAGGACATGCGTTGAAACGCAAACGTTTTTAATGAACATGTAAATATTGTTTTTTGATTCGCGTCTGTAACTGAAATTTGATTATATCCTGAGAATCGATCAAGAAAATAAAAGTGTGGCTTACTTGCCAAGCGATCAAGCATTTTATCAACGAACAGAAATGGGAAGTGGTCCTTGCGGATTACAACATTCAACTTCCTATACTCGATGCACATTCACTAGCCGGTTTGCATACGTTTAGGCACAAGTTACCTTTTGCGTTCTCCTCGATAGTTATTCCACCCTACTTTGTCACTACATGTACTGGACTTACCATTTACTATCCGAGATTAGATAGGTTACGCCGACATCCAACCTCCATCAAGATCAGATTAAGTCTAGTTTGAGATTCCCTTGATGGTTTATCTCCATTCTTAACTATAATCCGATGTAAGCACACTGTGGGACTTACTCCATTTAAATATTCAAGGGTCCATCCTATTGTGGTCCTATTTGCGTGCAACACATCCATTCTTTATGACAATAGGCAGCATATCCTCGTTCCCCAAAAAGACATATTTGATGTGTGCGGGCAGCTGTGTAAAAGGTTCCAAAACTTTGTAAATTAATACAAAATAAAGGAATACAAATAATTCTTTGTATTTTGTTGTTCTTTGAGAGTTGCGTTGTTCAATCTCTTGTACTCCTCTGATTCTACGGCTTGTGTGTTGCTTGATTTGATATGACGTCAGCGAGGGTCTGGACGACTTGTTCCCGCTTGGACGTTGTTGAGTTTGACTTTTGTGTTGACGTCGGCGAGGGTCGCGATGACTTGTTCCCGCTTGGACGTTGTTGAGTTCGTTGATTTGTTGTTGACGTTGGCGAGGGTCGCGATGACTTGATCCCACCTGGACGTTGTTGAGTTTGACTTTTGTGTTGACGTCGGCGAGGGTCGCGATGACTTGTTCCCGTCCGGACGTCGAAGGATTTGATTGGCGAGAGTCTGACACTTCTCTTCTAGCAGGCGGTGCTGGATGTGACGCACTTGTTGACTGCTGGATGGCGGAAATGTAGCGCGATGCTTGCTTCTCTCCCTCTCTGGATTCTTCTGAAGTTGTTGAATTTTTCTGAATCTTCTGAATTGTGAAAATGAGGAGTGAAGCTCTCTATTTATAAGAAATTTGATGGGCTTTTGGAGTTTTGGGCTTTGTTTGTTGGACTTGACCCAATTTTGCTGGGTTTGGCCCAAATGTAGTGGGCTTGGGCTTGATTTGGTGGGCTTGGCCCAAATTTGAGATTTTGGTCCAACAAGCTTTTTTTAGCCCAAATTTGATCTGATTCTTCGGTCCGGGACTTGCTTTTGATCTGCCGGGTCGGTCCAGATTTTATTTAAATTAGTTAAATGAATTAAAATTTTTTATTAATTCAAATAATCAATTTAAATTTATTTTCAGCATAAAAATAAAAATTTTAATGCCTACAGTCACAACCCAAACAAGAAAAATATTTCACAATGAAGTGAGTATTATATATCAGTAAATTACATTTCACATATTGTCAATAAAAAATAATAAGATCACATCAAAACGTGATTATAGTGGCGAACAACAACATTTCATAAGAATACATCCCTCAAGAGAAAATTTCTTTTGAGACAAGTATATTATCTGATGACATAATGACATCATACAAGCCGTTGGATTTAATAAATGCAATAACTGAGATTATGACACGTGTATGAGAGAGAAATAATAAATGCAATGGATAATGTTATTAATTAATATTTTTTCTCTCATGCACGTGTCATAATCTCAGTCATTGCATTTATTAAATTCAACGACTGAGATTATGTCCTTCTGTCCACATAGTTAATATGTGATCTTTCAAAGAACGTTCCTCCATCCCTCAATAACATAGATTTGAATCTAGATAGTCCTGTATTTTGACTTGTTAACTTTGGATCGAACTAATTTTACCGCATATCAGAGGGATTGTGTATTTAAGACAATTGATTTCTGTTTTTTTTTTTGAAAATTTCTGAGTCATTTATAACAAGAGATGACTTCCATGGCGGCCTTTGTATTTTAACAGTAGAAAATCATCCAAAAAAATACATTTCTTTGAAAAGTCTATACAGGATTGAAACAGCCGGCACACCCTCGATGACTAAAAAAAGACTTGGACAAAATCAAAAGATAGCCAGTCTTACAAGATTCCAGACAACTTCAGGAGAAACTTTAACAACTTCAAATATCATGAATTTTAAGCTTCCTATTATTCTTTGTTCTTTTCACATAGCAAAAGACAGTAATCTGAAATTTTAAGATGCTGTTCAAAACTAGAGACTACACTACTAGTGATGGGGTCTATTCATTTCCGGTATGGACCGTGCCACGGCCATCGCTAAGGCCGTCGAGAAGTTGGGATCCTTAGTTAGAGATACCACATACTTCTTGATGATTTCCTCATCCACTTTTTTGAATAAATTTTGTGAGTCAAAACTTGGAGTAGATTTGGAACTGCTTGGAGTTGTCTCTTGGTCTTTGTTTTGGTTGTAGTGGTCAGTTCTTGGTGAGCTAGATAGAGAAAGGTCTAGGGTTACACTTGGCCTTGTGAAAGGGTGTGTATTGCTACTTGACATTGTGACATTATTTGACTCAAGAGTTTGTATCATTGTTGGAGATGATGTGACATGAAGCTCCGGCACGGAGCTGAGCTTGTTATGGTTGTGTTGGCCTTCGTAGCTCACGACTAGAATCGTCTCATCCTCCACGGACCGTTGCACCTATATATATGATTTACAAACTTGAGTGTTACTTTGTAAAAAAATTCAGATGTAAATCAAGTATGTACAGGTATCAAAGTGTACCTTTTTCTTAACCGGGCATGTTGGGGCCATTGCACACCTGAAGTAAGCCCTAGGAGAGGGATTGTCCTTGGTCACCTTCTGTCCATACTTCCTCCATTGATAGCCATCGCGAACAATCTACAAGATCATTCGACGAGTTGTGTAAGGAGAAGATTTAAAAAAAAATCCAAAAACGTTTATTTATATGATAAGTAAATAGAGCAGAGCGGTACGAAACATACTAGGGAATTTTCATTAGACTCACGTGTTCTTACAAACACTTGATAAGCCTTGTTGCCACTCATTGTTGGCACTTGAAGAGTACTTATCATTCTAGGTCTTTTAATACCATTCATAGCAACCTCAGATGCGCCATAGCCATAGTCACTCATGGTAAACAGCTGATGATGTTCATCACCTCTTTTCCTCTTCCTTATATCGTCATCGTCCGGATGGTGATCAGCTGATCTCAGTGCCTCAACAATATGTCTCAGCCTCACAATCTCCCTCCTCATCTCCTCCACATCATTTCTCTCTTCCATTACTATCAAATTTCAAACTCTATCCAATATGCTAAGACTTTAAATGGATTCTTTTGAAAGACTAGTACTCAAGCAAGGTCTTATATAACACAAGCACACGACAACTTGACCTCATTTCGAGCAAATGTGGTCACCACAATTCACAACCTTGTATCACGTTGTCGTCATTTGCTTTACGTCAGGTGACAGGGTGGGAGAATAAAATAAAGTATGGATTTGATAAGTCATGTGTAGCTGATGAAGAAGTTTTGAGTCTTTTTTAAGTCTTTGAGATGCACTATTTTCTAACGTATTATTCAGGTTCGCCCTTGCGTGGAAATTTCGTGGGACCTTTTCATTTGTATAATCTAGTGTCATCCACAAGCTTCATGATATAATAAATGTGACATTGAGAATATTATGTTTTTAAGCATCTAATGTCAGGATTAGTAGTAAACAATGACTAATCAACTTTGTAATTTGGTTTGAAGGTTCCTTAAATAATTGCTAAGACTGTTTTCTAAATGATCCATTTTGAAGTTAATATATGGGTACTTTAAAGTTTATATTTATATATTTGTATTTCGAGAATCATAAACATTTAACACGTTATCTGACGAGTACGTGACATTGAAGAAAATAAATATACTTTTCAAAAGTGCGAAAGAACTTAGTGAGAACATGCCATTACATACAAAAATCCATTAAAGTAAGCAACCAAAATGGAACAACTTCTTCTTGTGTATAAGGTGTGTTGGTACATTAAATTTTGGTTTTGTGGAAAATGAGATTTTAGACAATTTGGTCACTTCAACAAATGACAAAGTGTTTGAATAAATTCAAGAATCCTATGTTAGGGTCTTAATAGGAGTAGATGGTGTCCGGACAAAGTTTTAGTCCTCCGTCGCGTGTTAATTAAAATAAACATGTATGCAAATTCCTCCAATAATCCGCGTTACGTTATTAATCACAAAACTTCCATTTGGAGACGACTTCTTTTTTTCTTTTTTAATTATAAAAAGACAAAGAAGTTTGTGTAAATTGAGTAGGTGTGAATGATACAAAAACAAGGAACAAAAGCTCTAGAACGCATGCATCATCGATGACTGTTGGCAATGTTGTAAAGGCATCTGAAAGTATGAAGATTTAACTAAAAAAAATCAAATTATCTTTAAGGACAAGTAAACTGCCATTATTCTTGCTTGTGAGAAAAGCAACAAGAAATCATAAAATATACAAATGATTTACCGGATGGAAACATTCCATCAAATTTCCAATTTAAAAATATAAACGAGGAAAAGGGTTAGAATATGCACATTTGTTTGAAGTCATGATTTTTTTTAGTAGACCTTTAAAACTGAAGTCTTGATCAAAATAGTTTTCTATGAATCCGGTGCTCACCAAGTCTTGCACTTAGGTAATCAGTGCGATGTCATTTTTCGGATGTCATGTATACGTTTAGCTACAATTGTGATGATGAATTAAGCCAATTCAAAGACTCATAAATGCAATTTAACTAGCAATTAGTTGGTATACATTGATTTTTTAATAGTTGTATACTTGATTTATTATTTGTTTATTAATCATTCGAAGTTGAATCAAATAATTATTCATTGAAAGCGATTTTGATCGATGGTCGCTTTTCAATTCGTCAGTACTACTCATTGATCTTGATTCCGGACTGCGTTCCCGTGATGTATACCTTGTGTATACCTTTGATTCCCATTCATTGGGATATTGTAATAAAAAAAAATTGTAAGAACTCAAATAAAAACACAATTTAAGTAGCAATTAGTTGAGATTCTCGTGTTCATATATAATTGTGTCATCTATGTTTATTGATCAATTTGTAATGAACATAACATCTATTATGTTCACAATCAAATCATGATGAACAAAAGTCAATTTGTGTTTGTTGCAACTAGATGAACAAAAAAAATGAAATTGTTTATGAACATAAAATCTCTCTCGTGACTCATAATCAATCAGTTTTTTTTGTACGCGTGGCTTTTTCTTTATATGCAAATTTAAAATGCTAGCTTTTAACTTCATAGTGTCGAGATGGCATTTGGAAATCCATTGATTTGGTGATTTTCTCTCTTTCTTTTGAAGATTATAATTCGGTGCAAACATCATATCCCTCTAAGACCTTCGAAGTGCGGCAAGTTAATACTCTCTCCGTCCCATATTGTTATTCTCATAAGATAGTTGGCGCGGTTTTTAAGAAAATTATATTATGTGAGGTAAAAGTAGGAAAGAAAATGAGTGGAAAGTGAATAGATTGGAGAATGGGTGTAAATGTGAGAGAAAAAGTTTCTCATTTGAGGCAATGGGAAGAAAATTTTGAGATATCAAAAAAAAGAAATGGAAAGAAAAAAATGAAACGGAGGAAGTACATAATAAAACCATGAGCTCATGGAAATCACTTGAGGGACAAAGGACGCCACGTGTATTTAATGACTTCAGTGAAATTTCTTTTGGTTTCAAGTGCTAGTCAAGTACATACAACCACTCTTGGTTGCTATTAGCTGCCCAACTTGGTCTCTCATGCTGGTGGTCCTAAAACACCAAGATTGAAATAAAGCAGTCATTAAAATATAGTACGGATTACAAGAAAAAGCTCGAATTTTATTAAATTTGAAAAATCAAGACTTACTAATAATTTTGTTATTTTTTTTGATGTATGGGGAATCAACTTCCCAGGCGAGTCATTCATCTTGGTACTGCTCTCGCCCAAGCACGCTTAACTGCGGAGTTCTTATGAGATCCGGTACATCAATGCTGGTATAATTGTCCCAAATTTTTATTATTGGCTAGTCTGTTTATTTTTATATGTAATTATCTCTCTGAATTAAAAGATATTCACAATAAGACCGCGGTGAAGACTTTAATCTATTTAAATGTCCCCACAATCAAAGACTTTCTAATAACTAGAAACTTCAATGAAAGGTTTTTGTATTAGTGACAGTATGATCGCAACTAGTTAGTAAAATTGCGCGAATCCATTTTAGATCCATCTTGAAGCTGCCCAAATCAAAGAAAAGAAAGTGACACTTCATCTTGTCATTTTCATATATGCTGCTAAATTTGGTTGAAAATTGGTTTCTTCAATTTCATTACTGAGTTTCTCAACTTGGTTGAAAATTGTCCAAATTGGCTGTACATGTAGAGACATGTAGTAACTCCCTTAACATTCATAATCCTCAATTCTTATAACCATTTCCCTACCATTCCATTGTTGCTATCCATCATCCTCCCTGAAATCGCAGCGGCCACGACAGCCTTAAAAGTTGGATCGTTAGTCAAAGATGACGCCATTTGCTCCACGATGTACTGCTGAAACATTGACCGGTTCTGGCTCTGGTTCTGTACCTCCTCCGCTGCCCCTGAGCCTGTCTGATTTAGCCTAATATCTTCCACAGGTTTAATCAAGTCTCGAGTTACAACAGGCTTGGATTGGATAATCGTACTAGAAGAAACAGAGTTTGTAATAGCTGAACTAAAATTTGAACTGCGTTGCGAGCCAGTATCAATTTCTGACGGTGGAGGGTGATTGTGTTCCCCATCATACGTAGCGACTAACATTGTCTGATCCTCCGCACTTCTCTGAACCTACACAAAATAATATGGCAAAAACATTATTCATCAAATAAATTAAAGTACTTAGTAATATTTCTCAGGAGATATTATAGGGTGACTGTCATGCTCCACCCTCGTAGCTCACCTTCTTTTTAACTTGGCATGCGGGAGCGAACGAGCACTTAAAATAAGCCCTCGGACACGGATTATCCCTAGTGACCTTCTGGCCATACTTCCTCCATTGATATCCATCTTTCACAATCTACAAATAACAAATCCAACAAAATTTAGCACCAGATTGACAATAATATATAAATTAGGGGGTGCCAATTGTAAGTTTTAAAACATACGAGGGTGTTATCGGATTTATCCGTCCTGACAAGAACCCTAGACGACGGCTTTCTGCTAATCACTCCGGCGACTGCACCACTACTTCTCGGCTTCTTAAACACGTTCCGCTCATCGTCGCTTGAGCTGCTGCTCTGATCAGTCTGCACCCCATCACCGCCGCTCTCCGGCGACTTCCTCTTCATCGTCGCCGACCTGCTCATCAAATCAGCAACTTGCATCTGTAAAGCGCTGTAACTTTCGTGCATCGCCGTCAACATCTCCGTCAATTTCCTGTTCTCCATCCTCGCTCGCCTCAACTCCTCCGACATCTCCTCCTCCGAATTCTGCATACAAAAAAACCCCTACTTTCAGAATTTTGATGCAAAGGTGAGATTTTTATTACAATCTGTTGAATTAGGGTTCGTTTTTCTTTCCGATTTGTGAAATTAGAGTTAGGGTTTACTACCTTGATTTTGAATTTGGGGGGATTGGGATTGAGGGCAAGGGAGAGTGAGGAGTCGATCCAAGCAGAGGATTCCATATTGAATTGGATTGTGTGGGTTTGGATTTTGATACTTGGGTTTTGGGGATTGAAGAATCAGGGAATGTGAAAAGTGGGGGTTTGTGGAAATGGAGAAGAGTGGAATGGTGAGTATATATAAGGTGGATTGGGAATGGAAAAAAGTGGAGTGGTCAATGGTTTGGTTTGATATGGAAAGTCGTGGAAGAAGAGAAGAAAGGAGAAAGTCGCGGTTCTTGTCGTTAAAGTCGTTGTCGTCTGTCAACCATTTGCGCTACTTGAGTATGGAGGTTAATGCAAATTCGTGACTTTAAAGAGCGTGTCTCAAAGAAGCTAGACTTTTCAATCTAATGTGGATAAAAAATAATACATTTAAAGCTGAAGCGAGCATTCTTGGAATAGGATCTCTATCTCAAACTGCTAACGACGTCGTATAGCCAACTTAGATGATAATACTAATTGTGATAATATGTTGGATGCACCGTGTCTCTTTAGAAGGGTGTGGTTATTCAGATGGTTTTATTAAAAAAAAATTGATAACATTCATTCATGAAATGAGTACATGATTTAATACAAAAAAGAGGACTTTAACAAGTGGAAATATGTTGATGAACAAATTCAGCCACGATGGAGTAGAACAAATTCATTTAGCCTCACCCCAATAGAACCAAAGTGGCCACCTTAAAACAATCATAGACAAATTCTATATTGACATATCTATTCTTATAAAAGAATAGGAAAAAAGATGTAAAATCAAACATAAAATGATAAAATTATCCTTCATTAAACAAATAAAATGATTATATTATTTATTATCCATTAAACTTCTTAAGCTCATACTCGAAGTCCCAAACTTCAAATACCATAAAATAATACGAAAAAAATAAAAAAAGTATTAACTGGAGATACAAAAAAAATATAAGTAAAAATTGTATAAAATAAAACGTAATAATTTTAAAAAATAAACATTAAAATAAAAAATTATACAGAAAACATTTAGCACTTAGGGAGAATCGGATGGAAATACGAAAAAAATTCCCGTCGGGCCGACGGGAGCGTATCTAGTCTATATAATAATAGAATAGAGAGGGGAGAGGTATGATCGCTGTTTATAATTTATGTTTCCAAATTTACCCATCGATTAAAACACAGCCTTAGCCCAATAACGCACGTGTTGATCGGTACAACTGCGCATTCGGAACGACGCATTCCGTCGGGACGACGGACGGTACACTAGTCAAACATAAAACAATGAAGCTCCAAGTGTCCATCTTGAACTCTCCCGTCATCAAAGCTCCCTCAACCCAAACCGCGGTGTGAACTCCGATGCATAAAATTGGTGCAACTATTCATGATTGACGCGCCTCCATCAATCACTACTTAAACAAGACACCAAGATACACAAGGTCAAGAAAGATGAGGAACCTTTAAGCTCCATAGTTGAGTCCAAAATTGACATGCATGTCAACTGCAGAGTAGATGTAAGTTGTACATGCATACCCCTAAAAGAAAGCATACTCCTACGGGTAGATGATTTTATAAATTATGATTAAAAATACTTGTAGTTTTTTGTGGGTACTTCACTGCTTGCCGTATTCGAGTTAAATATAGTTTTTATTTATGTATAGTTGAAATACACGTTTTTTTCCTTCTTCTAAAAATGTATAGTTTTTTGTTGTTGTTGCAAAACTAGGAAAATTTTATACAACTTGACGATTGTGGTGAAATTATTGATGCCTTGATGGTTCTCTTTTTTGCCAAAAATAAATTTGGAGTGGGTGGAGCTCTCTAAGGGCATCTTTAATGGTCAAGCTAAAACCTAAACGACTAAACCTATAACCTTAATAAGAGAGAAAGCTATAATTTGCTTTTAATGGTGCAAAGCTATATGCAAAATCAAAATAAGAGAGAAAATAATAAATTTTACTATGTAGTGTAAATAAGCTATAAGCTAAAAAAATATTTTTTTTAAAAAACATAAAGTTAAAAATAAAAATATAAACAAAAAAAACATTATCATCCATATATTACAATGCATGCATATATTGACTATACATGAATGAAAGACTACTACAAAAATAATGTCATTTTAATGTAAAGACAATTTGTATACAATTTTGTAAAGATATATGACATTTGGCACAAATGAAAAGTTATTGGTATATGAACAAATTTATGTTCAAACATGTTGTATAAAGTTTATGAATGCCAAAATAATTTAGACAATTGGTATACAATTTTGAATTGATATAGTATAAATGCACCATAGTTGAATTATAATGATTTTATCAAAGTTAAATAAAAATTAAATAACTTTAGTTTTTCCTATCAAGAGAGTGTTCTAAATTAGAGAGAACCTAAAAAGGGAATATTGCTTATAGAATAGCTCAACCCATTAAAAGCTCAAAAAGCCAAATTATGGCTTATAGGTTTAGGTTTAAGCTTGACAATTAAAGATGTCCTTAGTTACCTTATCGTCAACCGAATTCTGAGTTGGAATTACATTTCACATTATTATATCTTGCTCGGTCAAGGAATCAATCAACGGGCTTTTTGTTTTCAGCTTTGTAGACAGTCGAATAATTCCTTTTGCTCTGTGGACTTTTGATTGTAGGTAAAAGCTCCCACATTGCGCATTTCTCTCTAGTAGTGTGTTATATTTCTGGACACATAGAGATCACTTCCGGCTTTAGTCTATCATGTCCGTAAAGTGTGACGCATAATGTTACTTATAAAAATAGAAAATGTTGGGTCGTCCGCCTGCCATGGAATCCGACCCCAACCTTATTCAAAATGGTCGGAATTTTGACTACCGGGTGGAAGGTTTTTTGGCACGGTGGGGTCGGCCGACCCCATCCGACCCCACCTACCCAAACGCGCATCGTTGTGCGCATTAAATTTGTATTTATAGTGTACCTATTAAGCACTTAGCAGGTGGTAAGCAGGGGTTGAACCCAAAGGAGAGCAAATGATTTGAATTCGTAATAATCTTGCTACTGAATTTAGTTCCTACAAGAGGGGTTTTGAAAGATTTGTTTTAACGCAATTGTAAATTCCTACGAGTTTGAAAGTATCAGTTTAAGGTATTGTTCATGTGACAAGTAATCATCGACCAAAATATATCATACAATATTGAATCAAATAGTTGTTCCCCCTAGCGATACAACCTAAATATACTCGCTAAAGTGATACGCTTCCTGTTCTAATCAAATAATCTCGCTAGAGAATTATTTAATTTATTCGTTCAATCCACCATTACCTGCTCGAGTCTCAAGCAGATATAACATTTACGCAGTCACAACACAATAATACTTTCACCGCTAGGCTTAATTACAATCATGCAATTCCTACGTATCATACAATAACCTCAACTGAGTTTCACCGCTAGGCTACGCACAATAAATAATTAAAGTATGCATTCAAGCACAGGAACATGAATAATTCAACATGTATATAAATTAACACTAAGTCTCATACTAATACGTCACAATCTCAATCCCTAAACTGAAATTGGACTTAGCTAATGAAAAACATTGTATTGAAAATTAAAATCGAATTGATGATGAGAAATAGTTACGAAATGTGAGTGCAATGAAACACCAAAATGGAGACCAAAAGCTGTAGCTGCTACCCCTTTTTCTCTTAAAGCTGCCGCCTCATTTTTCATCCCATAAACAGCCGCCACCTCTTCCCAAAAAATTGCTCCATGCTCCTCCAAAAAGCTACCCGTTTTTCTTGACAAAAACTGCCAAAAACGGCTGCCCCCTTAAAAGCCTACCTTCATTCTTCATTTAATCTTTGGGCTGCTGTTTGGAGTTGGGACTGAATCCCATATACATGGACTCCTTAGCATTTTCTCCTACACGAACTCTTATGCAATTACAAGATATTCTTTCATAGTCCGCGTGACGTAATTCCAATTCTGCCGCGTGTTCTTCTGTTTCCTCTTTTGCGGACTGCACTTAATTGCTACTTCAAGCTCCGTTTTGAACATCCTCGGCTTATAATTTGGAGTTGGTTTTGAGAGAAATTGTAGCTCCTTGAGTCCTCTTTCTAACAAGCTATGCTTCACCTTAATCGGACAACTGATGAATTCCCAGCAAGCTCATGAAGCAGCGAAGGTCAAATCTGCCTTTTCGATAGAATACTCAATAAATGACCTTTTAATTTAATTTCTTCCCAAATGCTCTAGATACACCCGTGACATGAAACACTACCAAAAAGTAATATTTCTTTATGAAAATATAATCAATTTACGGGAATACACGACTCGATCGAACATACAAATACACTCCATCAAACCACCCCACACTTATTCTTGTTCGGGCACTTATTCTTGTTCGTCCCGAACAAGTATAAGACTAAGACATACAATCACAACATGCTCCAACATGCTCGCACTACATTATTTTCAAGATGTCTTACTAATGCAATCCTTCAATGCATACGCGCAGTCAATACCAAAAATAATACTCAACAAACAAACAAATGATACATGTTACCTCAAACTGAATTGGATTGTTTTGGATGTCTCGGAGATAGTTCTTTCTGGACTCCCGGTTTCATCTTTCAGTTTAGATTCACACGTACATTTCCACACTAACTTGCTTTCTCTGACACGTGATGAATCCAAACTACGGGAACTTTTTTTTTTCCTGAGATTCTTCGAATCAAACTTTCTTACAAGACAACTTTAATTGAACATTCTTGTTTTGTTTCGTCCGAAGACTAGACTCCACTTGATTGTCCTTTTATTTGTGTTTCACTTTGACGTAATTGATGTTATCACTAATTTTCACATGAATTGCTTATCCTTGTTTCACGAACCGTTTCAGTCACAGCCTCCGAATAACTGCTATGGAACGCATCCCACTATCTCTCATTCGTCTATTCTGCACGAGTCGGGCTAGGCGTTTCCATCCGCTCACCCTTTCAAAGTTACTACGACCCAGAGATAGGCCGGTCTATTTTCCCGACCCACCACACTTTGCGATGGTGGAGTATCCAGTCCTTCCATATCTCATTGAACTCATCCCCATAACTTGAAGCGTCAACCTCCACTCATCCAGTGCTTACGTGTACGTGATTCTCTGAACCTTTCAACGAATGTCATGCCCCTCTAGAACAATTTCTATCAACTCCACATCATGTGATATCTCAATTCAAAGGAAACACATAACATCGATTGATTCATATCATATTGTTCAGTACATCATACGCGCAGACACATCAGAATATTACATTCCATTCAGCTCATTCAGTTCATCACTCATAAAGAAAAACAAAAAATTTACCACTAACATGCATGCTGAAATTAAACGTGTTGACTCTAACTGACTCGACTAACTCTCCCACCCAAAACTTTTGAACAACACCGTGTCCTCACGGTGAAATCCATAAGCGGAGATGAG
>JAWWMW010001893.1:0-12409 GCA_035048345.1 Echeveria elegans | reverse complement strand
AATGTCTAATTATTTCAAACATTATTTATACAAAAAATGCATATCATTTCCAAACCCTCTACATACATTTTCCAAACTCTCCTCCAAACCTCCTCCAATGTTTTTTGCGACAATTTTATTTCTGTTGCAAAAAGTTTTTGTCACTTTTGATTCAAAAGCAACATATAATCCAATGTCGCAAAAGGTTTGTCGCTTTGCATGTCAATTGCAACACTATTTAGTATGTCGCGTGAAATTTGTCGCTTTACTGTACCGGCCTGACAGAGTTTGACGCAACACCAAATGTGTGTTACGTAATACCAATGCGACAACCGGTCGCGCGACATGAAAAACTTTGTCGCTATAGTGTCATTTTGGTGTAGTGGCCATACCGTATGTGATTTCTTGATTACATTACTTTAGCATGATACTATGATCTATTTATATTTAAGGACTCCACTGTAATGCTGATGGGCGTGACATGAAAGCTTGGACATTGTTTGAGCATGATCGTATGTACCCTTGCAGTGGGAGGCTTTATTGATTTCCCCTTGAATTTTCCTGCCCCCTTTTGTTGTGCTTTGATTACATTCTTACTTTGAGCAATAAATAGCTATGCTCTCTATTGAATTTTAGTACATGTACGTGCTGGAGTTTGCATGTTGAAAATGGATAAACTGATTTCCTGTATTTAAGTTCAGGTATCGAAAGACTCGTTGTTCAGTGGCGCTAGGGACTACATGAGATTATAGGATTTAGCTGTTCAGCGTTAATAACGCACATAATGAGAACTGTGTAACTCTTGTACTCACCTCTCAAATGTATGATACAAAATATGCATCAGATTTCAGAGCGTTTCAGTGGAAGGTTACCTGGTTATGTAGGATATGACAGACATTCATTTAGTCACGTTGACGACGTGGTAGTACTAGGGCACATTGGAGCACTAAATAAAGGTCGTCTTGGGGGAAGATATCTTCTTACAGGCGAAAATGCATCATTCAACCAGGTGTTTGATCTTGCTGCTGTTGTTACAGCACCCAGAAAGCCTTTTTTTTAAATTCCCATGTTTCTGATTGGCACTTATGGTTTGGATATCTGTTTTCATTTCTAAAACCACATGATTTAAAATGACATTCTAACTGTTAGGAATTGCCGTTAGGGATAATTTAAAGGGTTTGGAGAGGGTTTGGAGAGGGTTTACCTTGCATTGATGGGTCTCATTGTGGTTGGCGTTGCTGACGGTGTCATTTCTTCCTCACTGGACGGGAAGAAGATTGCAGCTCTCGTGTTGATTCTGGTGGGTCTGCTTTCCCAGTACATCTATGAACAAAACCTGATTTCTGAAACGGAAGAAAAGAAGAAGTAAACAGATGACAAGAGAACAAAGTGAAGTCTTACAAGAAAGAAACCCTATGTTCAAACTTGAAAGGATGTGTTCATGAATATAGCATGATTAATAGCCCCAAGCAAAAGCTCAATGCCTCGGATTGATAGATCAAGCAACTTATATTTCGCATCATTGAATCTGATCCGGTGATATTAACTGTAATCACCAAAACTTAGTTATCTGCTCTTGATGCTTTGTGTATATTAGTTCGCAGTCCTCCTAAATCTCATGACCAAATGACAGAAGCCATAGAACTGAGTAATACTTAAAAATCACCCCTACCTGTTCTCGCGGGTCATCATATGAACAGATCAACTCTTTGTTTTCAAGAAATTCACATGACCCTCCTACCATTTCATATCATAGTGTTAGTCAACATTTCCATAAACAGACCCAGCAAAAAATACAAAATCAGAATCTGTAGCTGTAAGCGAAATAGGAATCAGAAAAGAGAACAAAACTACAAGAAACTTACCAGTTACCGGTGGTCACTGCCAACTAGAGTGACTATAATAGGCAAACAAAAATCACTTTGTATCCTAACCTGAACGAACATAAAATATATATAAATATCAGAAATTTACAATGACATATCATGCATAAGTTCCTCTGTAATCGCTAATCAGTACATATGCAATGGGTTAGCAATGGTACACTAAGATTCTAACTATTCATAAGACGAAATATATACTAGCTATAACATTACACCTGCACTATGAAAAATCAACAATGTCCACATTAATGTTCAAACCTTTTCTATTCGCGTGGATATACCCTTCAAGATCATTTTTAAGTTCCGCAGTTCTTCTTCGGTCAGCATACTTGTCCAGTTGTTGAATTTTTTCCATTGATCAAATATTCTTTTGATAGATGTATACCTAGATCCTTTGTTGTTTCAGTTATTTGATAACCCAAGTAACAAATAAGACCTACCAAAAATAAGATACGTTTCACCGAAAGAGGAAGTCTGAATTCTGAAACAGCGGTTTTATTTTTTTCACTCTTTCGACAGCAACAACTTCAGTTTTCATCTTATTTTTGACTATAGTAACCTATGCTGGTATCAGCCTGCTCACAGATTAGTTACTTCAGGCTTCTGAGGACTGTCCTGAATGGCTTTAACTGGAGCTGCATGATCCAATGACAATACCCTGCTTCGCCTAAGTGAGAATTGCATATTCCTTCTGATCAAGGAAGATATATTATGGAAAAATATTCAGATAAATTAGAGAGAAGAAAAGGCTAGATGTTGGAGTGTATAAACAAGGTCAAACATTTTTTGTGAGTGATACTTTCAGTAGCATCACTGCATCAGCTAAGACAGACACTGCATACCTTCAAGAAATCCTCATGAAATAGTGTTAGTCAACATTCCAGGTAACTGGCCCCGCTAAAAAAACAAAAACAGAATCTGTTAGTGATATAGGAGTTCGACAAAAGAATGAAACAAATACAAAAAAAATTTAAAAGTAGCTCACCAGCTACCATCGGCAGCACGCAAAAACTCAATATTGTGAACAAAGTATGTAACAGAATTTGAGAGTACCTCAGTTAGCAGATTGGATCAAGTCTCGTCTCTCATAAAGGCATGAGCAGTCAAACAGACGCACGAAGACCAGATGACACCTTAATCTCCATGAACGATGTCTACTGTCTAGAGCTGAGTTGTACACTCCTTTGCTCAGAGTCAGAGATAAACCGATCCAAGAAACAAAGAAGACAATGGTTATTCCCCTCAAAGGCTGTTCAACTGGAACGGAGTTACAATTTTCCAAGAGGTATTACAGCTGGAACAATTATGTTCCATGTGATGATGGTTGGAATGAGGCCCCGGTTCACAGCTTGATTCAAGCACTCCATGGCAATATTTACTTTATTATATGAACAAAGTCCCTTAAGATTTATGTTGTAGGAGATCACATCTGGCTGCGGTCCGTTGTCCGATATCAGCTTTACACAGCCAATCAACTAGCGGTGAATATGTGTATGTATCCATAGTTAAGCTCTGTTTTTCTGCATCCTGCAAAATCCTTAATGCTTTATTCAGATACCCGTTTTTACAAAGTCACTGAACTATGACTCCATAAGTTTTGGAGTCAGCAATGAACTCATTACTATTCATAGACTCCCACAAAGAAATGGCCCCATCCACATCTTCATTTTCTAACAATCCTCTGATCATTATGTTACAGCTGGCAACACTGCGGGAGTTCCATTTTCCCATGGACTCCGACAATGCAGCACATTCTTTCAGCTTCTTCCAGCTGAAAAACCACTAAGCATAGCATTACAGATAACAGCATCAGGCAACACCCTGCTGCCGACAACCGATTTATATACAGCCTCCGCTCCATCAACATTCCCAGTTTCACATAGTCCGTGAATCAAAGTACTACATGTGTGTATATCCATTGGCCGTCCGTTCTTTTTCATCCTTTCCCAGAACTCCAAACTTTTATCAAATTTTCCGCACTTACAAAGTCCTTTAATCATAACATTGTAAGTGGTAATGTTTGGCACTAGACCCTTTAACCAGCCTGTCCCACAAATCATTAGCCTTCACAAAGTTTCCAATTTCAAACTACCCATTGATCAGTATATTATAACAAATCACATCCGGAATAACACCTCTCTCGGACATTTGGACAAACAGTTCATATGCACCATCCAAGTCCCCATCCTTGGCCAATCCATTAATCAAAGTTCCACAAGTATAAACATTTGGCCTCATCTCATTCCCCCACATGCAATGCAGCAACTCTCTCGCCTTGCTGAACTGCTTCATGTTGCATGATATCTGAATGAAAACATTAAAAGTCTCCAAATTAGGCCCAACACCAGCAGTCTGGAAATAAGCAAAAAAAAGCGTAAGCTTTATCCCACTCCTTAGCTTCCGCAAAAGCATTCAGCAACGAGTTATATGATCTAACACCTGCTTCACAGCCAAACACATCACCCATCCGATTTAAGGCTTCGAGCGCGCTGTCCGTCATCGGATTCTTGTATAAGTCTTGTTTAAATTCAAAGCGACATCTTCCCGTGCAAGGGCATTTCTGAGTTCAGATAAGGTCGGTGATCCTGGCGACGTGAGAGAAGAGCGGTGGATGGAGGAGGGAGTGAGTGAATCCCGGGTGGCGAGTGGCGGAGTCGAAGAGGGATAGTGCTGAATTAGGGTTTTTCTCGAATTTGAAGAGGCTGAGCAGCCGTTTCGCGGAAAGCACTTTCGGGAATTCGGCCATCAACGTTTTAACCTCCTCGTCTCGCGCTCCTCATTTTTTAATGCGTCGATCACGCCTGCCCCTCGCGGCCTCGCCCGGCGAGCATTTGTTAAGTACCAACGTATTTTTGCGTAGGGTCTAGGGGTATTCCGGTCATTACAGTTGGCCGATTGTCAACCTTGCTGAGAAGATTAGGTTTCCAAGAAAAACTTCAACGCCAAATGATTTGGTCAAGTGATTTAACATGTGCGCGACAAACTATGTCCAAACATGTATGACATTATGTTGAATATGAAATTGAAGATATGTTTCCACGTAAAACAATTAATTTATATATATAAAAATAAAATTATGATTCACAAATTTAAAATTTTGAATCGAGATGATACCATATTTATATATTAGTTGATCGAAATTCAATA
The DNA here is from genome assembly GCA_035048345.1 of Echeveria elegans. Taxonomy (NCBI): domain Eukaryota; kingdom Viridiplantae; phylum Streptophyta; class Magnoliopsida; order Saxifragales; family Crassulaceae; genus Echeveria; species Echeveria elegans. The sequence goes on along the minus strand of JAWWMW010001893.1, from coordinate 7,400 downwards.
TGGTATATATAAATATGAAATCATGACTCACAAGATTGAATTTTTGAATCGAGATGTGACAAACTTGTATATGAGTTTGTTGAAATTCAACACATTACTCTATTCTCTAATTGTTGCTTCACAAATAATCCAAATTTACTGCAGTCTGCAGATCAGATTATATTTGTGGACAACAATATCCACATGCAGTAACAAATAGCACCTCATTACATGTTGCGGGAAATCTCCATTCTCCAACTGAGATTCCATTAGGAATTTCGTGCAGCACCATGCAGTGGAACTGGGTCTCTTTCAGCCTGATAGACAGGAACATGAAAACACTATGAACACGCATAAAAACTGTAGTAATATGGATAAGGATGATTAAAAAGTCGCCAACCGCTACTTATGTTCACTTATTCATTTTTGTTGTAAAAGAAAGATGGAGCATTTAAAACCATAACATTTACTGGAAGGTTATGGAGATCTTGATATCAAATGAAAATTGTGAAAGAAAGGGTGGGAGATGTACATTACTGTCAAAAGCTAGAGCTCGAGTAAAAACTAGGTAATATTTTCTTTTGTAATGGTAACCCAAAATATGCACGATTTTCCATCAACATTTTCCGAAAGGAAATTTCAATGCAGGTATAACCTTCAATTTAGAAACTGAAAAATACCAGAAAGCGAAGAATACATAAACTTCATAACAATAAACAATAAACCACAAAAAGATATTCTTAGTTATCCCCAGTACCCTTCTTTATTTCTGAATTCACTTCCCCTCGGCTTGGATAATGAAAATTTTGAGGTAAGTAAATGAAATCAAAATTTCAAAGGAAATGACTCTCCCATGGAAAAAATGGAAGGAAAGTTCATAAAAGGTTTCTCAGTTATATTTTTCATTTTCGCTTGAGTAACTGAATACAAAAACTCATTTTCCTTCAAACTTTCTCTCTGTCCACCTAATCTTCATGAACAAAACAGGGCGTTCTAGATCAAACTTTTAATTATTATTCCCTTCTGTATTCAGAAACTTGAATTCAAAACTTATAAAAGCGAGGACCGTCAATTTTACTCCTCCATAATACCATATTTACCACTGCACAGCACGCCATTAGCGTCTTTCCAATATGAAGAAGCCAAGTTCTTTGGTTAAAAGAAGAAAAATGCTATAATTCGACACAAAGGATTGCACTGACTTTTTAGAAAAAGAAATATGTACCAATCGAGTGCTTGACCTGCACTGCTAAAATATCTGATTGCAAGCTTTTACTTAACTGGAGGAAACATGAATGGAACGACTTTATAGTCAAGTCTTACTAAAACGATCCTTACACAACAAATGGAACACTGTAATGTAATAACCTGTGCAGATAAAGTTTACTTATTTGATATAGTTTGCTCCTAACCCGTCCAGCACTGATAAGTGCCAACATAGCCCATCCAGTATTTACTAGTTCACTTTGCAGTTTCTTATCAGTGTTTCTAGCTCATTTGGTCGCTAGTCTGCAAATTTACGGTACAATGAAGTAACCCCGCATACATCTCGAGTGTGATAAAGCTTGAACATACAAGATTATGAACAACAATTACAACAGATGTCGATAAGCAGGATTCAAGGGAAAAACTACAATAAGTAAATAACAGTGTACTCAATGCTCGGCGGCTAAATATGCTGACAGTGTTGACTGATGGTCTTGAAACTGTCGATCTCTCATCATTGTTATTCAACATTCTCAGTTGTCTTACCGCTAAATAATGACGATATGTTTGTCATTCCCTTTTTCCTATTCTTGCCAGAGAAAGAACCTGATTTGTGACGGGGTGCGGGCGAGCTGATACTTTTTCTGACCCTTATTGGTCTTCTTATCTGCGCTACACTCCCATTTTCCTTAAATGACTTTCTAGGTATGGCTACAGCAAGCTGCATATCAGATTCACTGTGTTTGCCACTCTTTTTCCGCCAGCTTTGTAATTCTCCCTCCACTACTCGCCTTGCGGATTGTGACTTGTCCGCTCTAAAAGCCTCAAGTTCTTCTTCCAGTCTCAGCTCTCTTATTTCCTTCTGAACAACTTCAGTTCTCATCAGTATCTCTTTTTCACCTGCTTTCAATGCCTCAATCCAAGCCTGAGCTGCTGCCACTTTCTTATCCGCAATCTCTTCAGCACCAGAAGCGCGTCCTGTCAAGTACTCATATTCAAAGTTTGAGATGGTGATAAATGAACCACTCTCCGCTGCAGAAGCCCTTGCACTCATGATTTCTTCTGTCAACATCCGTAATTTTTCAAGTGCCTCAGCTTCAGATGACTTCACCAGCTCGAGCTCATGAAGTGCAACTTGTAGTTTTTCCTCATGTTTGCCAATATCGAATTCGGTCTTATCAATTTCACCCTTCAAGGATTTGGTCTCTTTGAGAATTAGCTCATTTTCTTTCTTAGCTGTCTCCGCTTCAGCAATCAGTTGCTCAAGAGTGACGGTCAGATTCGATGCAATCGCTCTTGCCTTCTCCTCCGCTGCTGTAACTGCTTCCAACTTAGACTTGGCTCTCAAAAGCTTTGAGTTCAAATTTGTAATGATAGAGTCAGATTTCTCCTCGGCTTTCCTTAATCTTGCAGTTTCTTCCATCACATGCCTGAGTTCAGCTCTTATCACGTCCATTGATGCCATAAACTGAAAGCCTTCATCTTTGATCAGAGTCAACTCTCTCTTCGCCTCATCCAACTCCCTATTAACTAATTCTAGCAACTTTTTCTGTTCCTCTTCATCGTGTCGTAAACTAAAGCTGCTACTTTCATTAGCTACACTGTCCAGCTCTTTCAGCAACATCAGCTCATTTTGCAACATATTGACATCAGCCATCGTGCAGGCCAATTTGCTTTCAAGCTCCTCCGCGGACTCGATCTGTTTGACCATTCCCTCCTTTTGTTTCTTAACCTCTTCCACTTTAGATACATACTGTTTCGTTTCTAGTTCTCTCTGTTGCTCAATTGCTTCAAATTCTCTTAATGCCTCGATCTTGGCCAGCTCCACCAGCACCTGCTCTTCATTAGCCTCGTCGATCTCCATCCTAATCTCCTCAGCTTTAGTCATCTGATTCAAAAATTTCACCTTTGAAGATTCAATGTCTTTCTCCGCTAGCATTTTCTCTTCCAAAACTGTTTTCATATCCATCTTTAATCTACTTAAATCCCGCTTTACAAACTCCAACTCCTTCATAACTTCCGCATACGGAGACCCCTCGCCAATCCCATTATCCGCCACCACAGACCTCTCCTCCTCCTCCTCTCCCATTCCCATCGTGTTCATCCTCTCCATATTTCTTCGTTGAGTTCTTACACTCAAATTCGTTTCTTCTATTCTTGAAGTAAGGTCCTTCACAACTTTCTTAGCTTTGTAAAGCTCAGCTTCTGCTTTAGCTTTCATTGATTCATCTGCTCGCCTGCTCTCACTGTATCCATCAATGTCTCTCCTAGCTTCGTGCATTTCTCTTGTCCTCAAATTATGCTTCTAAATCAAACAAAAAAAAAGGTTGTCTGTCAGACTCAAAGCAAACAGCAACTTCACCACTATGAACTTAATCAACCTTTACTCTGACTGGATAGTAAATGACTGAACTCAGAGTATCCGCACCCATTCTTTCCCCATAAGAAATTATTGAGGAGAAATTTCCTCTCGAAATTGCTCCAGAATAATTTCTCCCAAAATACCTTCATTTCGGTGAGGAATTTCTCATCAGATATTTCTCTTAGAGGAAGGGATGGGTGCATCTTCTCCAAGATATTTGCTACAATATGCACTCAGTGCTTCAAGAAATGCATACATACCTCAGAATAATTGATGGATTTCTTTTTGGGGGAGTATTTGGCATCAGAAATCTTCTCACCAAACAAGTTAATAGCTGCTTTCACAGACCCAATTCTTCTCCTACCATCAACTTCACCACCTCTATCCATTCCACAAAACCTGTCAGCCAGTAAAACAAACAGTCAAACAAACCCTCTAGAATGAACACACATTTTGAACTATCTTTACCTTGAAACCGATCTGGGGAAGCTGGGAGTGATTTGGTTGGGTTTAAGTGGAGTGCTGAGGCCGTCAAGTTCAAGGAGTAGAATGGAATCTGGATAAACAACAGAATCAAAAAAATAAAATACGACTGGCTGTGGGTGATGTTGGAATTATCGGCCAACATGTTTTCCTTGTTGTAGTTTATGTAATATACAATTCTATGCATAATTATGGACCAGATTAAATTAATCCAACCCTTAATTCCAATCTGAGAAATTTAAATTGTACTGGAAAGTGGAAACCCATGTTGTATGCGTTGCGTTGTTCCATTCTACCGCTAGAAAACAAATAATTTATTTATTTTTGAATTTGACATTTTTGGGATTTTGTGTTAAATTAGTTGAATATGAGAGTACACGTACTGGTGGAATATGCGCCACAAATTTTGTATCTACTTTTGAGGTTGTCGAATGTGTTAGGTGTGTCAATATGAGGCCATCTCCATCAGTTGGAGAAGTCAGTATTTGCTGTAGTTTAGACTGGTGACGTGATATACTGTGCACTACGCATGGATGGAGAAGTTGGAGCAGCTGATGCGTAACGTGCTGATTTCGGACGTGCTGGAGCAGCTCCTCCTAGCGCGTGCTCCTCTCGGAAATTAATTTTTCTTTAATTTTGATTCAACTTTCTTTCTTCTAGAATTTTCCAACAACCAAACAAAGGACAAATCATTAATTTGTTGAAGTTTTGATAAAAAAAAATTAAATTTACTCTCTGTTTAGATTGGGGAAATAGATGAGAAAGAAATAGGATGAAATTTTAATAAAAATAAATTTTCCATGGAAAATAGAGTAAGTAAATTTGTAATTTTTTTATTTCAAGAATTTTTCATGAACCAAATGGACCCTTAACCTTAAGGTTCGATTTTTTTTCCTACACTAATACTGTAGAAGGATGTTGGGGTAATGTTTTTCTTGGTCCTAATGTTTTTCTGGGTTAATGTTTAGATATCATATTTTTGTTCAATTATCCCTTAGAAATTCAAAATTTGCAATTAATTATGAAATAGCAATGATTCTGTTAATGGCGTTAATAGTAATATAAAATATTGATAAACGAAAAACTAAAATAAATTAAATTTCAAAACAATTTGAAGACATTAAAATTTTCTTTTTATTAATTTTATATATATATCTAGCATACTTTTTTACAAATTCAAGACTATAAAACTAATTCAAAAACTTTCCCTCGATCAAAAACTTTCCTCCAACCACGAGCCATCATCTTCTCCGGGGTGGAGGAAGAGCCTTACCTTCACGGAGGGTGGCTTTTATTCCTCTACCCCAAGGAGTTTTCATAGTTATTCATTGATTTTCACATGTATTTCTCCCTAAGATCCGTCTTAGGTGAGGTTTTTGTATTTTCTCTAAGTTTTATACTTATGAGAGTTGTTTATTTTCTCCCTAAGATCCGTCTTAGGTGAGAGTTTATGTATTTTCTCTAAGGTTTATACTTATGAGAATCTTTTATTTGGTGTCTTTGTGTCTATTTGGTGTTTATTGATGCCTATTTGGTGTACCGGGACCTGGATTCGCCGTTCTAAGCCTCCGTCATGGCCTTGCCTTCAGACGGACCTGTTTCAAAGTCCCGCCGTAGATGAACAGTTTGATGACCGGGAATCGTGATGCTGAACCTGAAGTTGAAGCCATGACATCGTCGTGGGTGAGATTTGGGTTGAAGGTTAACAACACTCATTTCACATTTGGCATTTGTTCTGCCGAGATCGAGAGTTTTTGATGGTGCTCGAAATGGGGTCAGTGGTCTGGCGTCGCCGTCGGGGTGTTTTCGGTTCTGAGGGTAGTCAGGGATGGAGGACAGTCTCGCCGTGTCATGGCTCATCTCTCGTTCTGAAGACGTGGATGGCGCTTGCGAACGCCGACAAAACTGTTGCGGGCGGGATTGGGTTGGTGGATAAATACGGGTATCGGAATGTTTGACGTTGGTGAAATCCGACAGGTAGCTCCCGGCGAAGTTGAATGGGCGTGGACGGCTGCTGTCCCCTTTTTGCATTGGAACTCGGCGCCTCGACTGTTGAAGGATTCAATGACTTTTGGTGTTCCCATGGTTAATTGTGATGACGATTTCATAGGGTTTTTGCTATTCTCAGTATACTGGCTCCATTAATTGAGTCACGTGGGATTAGTGTTTATTTTGGGTATTGGTGTCTGTTGACCTGTGCGTGTAGGTACTAGATATCTTATGTCTTGTATTTGTACCCGTGTAATCTGATATCGAAAAAAAAATGATACCCCTACGTCCCAAATTTAACGTCTAATTTCACAAACTCAAATCTCAAATACTCTCCTTTAAAGTTTTATCTATCTCACATTAAAAAAAATATATAAAGGATCAATAACAAGCGTGCCTTCAACACCATTTTTAATTACAAAACTCAAAATTCAACCTCTTCCGTTAATTTTGTGACATATAACTCATCTGATATTTTTAAATTGTTAGAAAATATAAGCTTTTATTTGATCCATTTCGATTTTTTTTTTTACTTTTCTCTTATCTTTTTCCCTTTTTTTAGTCCGCCTTTTCTTTTACGTCGTCGTCATCATCTTCATCATCGTCATCCGATGCGTCACCGATTCCCCAACTTCTTCCTCCGGCAACCCTGACGCTTCATCAGCTCTCGCCCACTGTTTAGGTCGTCTGATTAGCACTTAGCAGTCGTCGTAAACGAGACAGGTCAGATTGGACTTAGACTACACTAGACTTAGCTGATTGATTATCTTCTGTTACTTAATTTCATGAACTTTTTTGATGTTGAATTTACGAATAGCTGACACTGCTTCTAAGTTCTAATCGATCGAACGATCCATCCATTTATGCCTTCATTAATTATATCAGTTTGTTACCAGGGCGGAGCCCGGAAATTTCTGACAAGGGGTGAAAATAAAAGGGGTTCGGGGTAGTGTCCCCGAATTTTTTTTTGCAGACAGTACAAGTTAATAGATGGTTCAGTTTCAAAAAAATCAAGAAAACTAGGGAAAATGTTATATAAAGTTAATATACCCCGTTCAAAAATATTGTAATGATTGGGTAAATAGTACAATAGTTCTGACAGATACAAATATTGTGTTTTTAATGGTTCATTGTATTTTCACTAGATAATGGAAGACCCAATATAAAATATATTTAATTTTTTTATTTAAAATCTAAAATCATGTAATTAACTTGCCCCTATGTTTTCACTAGATAATGGAATATATAACCAACACATACATTATATACATTCTAAAGCCTGTAGCGATTTAAAAATACACTATTAATCCATTACATGTTCATTTTATACGTTCTATATACCATGAGAAATATAGTTCAATCATCTAAAAATCTCTAATAG
>JAWWMW010001892.1:0-13618 GCA_035048345.1 Echeveria elegans | reverse complement strand
ACATAGTGTGACATTGTGAAGATAATGATGGTGAGAATGGGAAAGGTTTTGGAGCACTATAAAAGGGAGTCTCATTTCATAAGAACAAAACTCCACAGGCCATAGAGCCACGCGAAAATCAGAGGGAGCTCCCCCTCAAATGGCGTTACTCGACCACTCTGACACAACCACGAAGAACGAAGAATAAAGAGGCGGCCACTTTGAAGACCGACAACAATTTCCGAGCATTTATAAACTCTCTCTGTTTTACTTTCATTTTATTTTCATGTATTGTTTCTCACTCACCATGAGTGAATAGTAATTTTGATGACAAGGGTTTGATGGATCCTTTGATACTCATTAATGATTGAATAGATTTTTACGCACATTTCATGAATATTTTTTTGTTGAAACAAACATATTTAGCTTACGCTTATGTGATGCATGTTAGTTGTTTGACAAAATGCTTGATATAACCACATGAGTTCAAATTCGGGAGAGTATCTCAATGGATGAACCCAAACTATTATTATTTCTGAAAATGGCAAAACTAGTAATGTACGAGGTTAAATATTCTTAAATCGAGAGAGAAACATATAAATGGCCATGTGCGATTATTCTATCGACAAAAGACTTGCTTAGAACGTGTTCAATGAAATTAGCTGATAACTGACCGGTGCTGGTAATGGATTTGAATTCTACGATGATAATTCAAAATTCATACCAATGAGAGTTCTTATCCTAGAGTTATTATCGTCCTATAAGATTGCATATATGCATGTATTTCAAAATTCGCACCCGTGAGATATACATCATATTTGCATGTCCAGTCCTGCACTTACCAAACCTTTTTAAAATCATTCTATTTATTATTAAAAAATCTCTCGATAAAATCATGAATACGATAGGTGAAGTTATTCCCTAGTCATCTCCTTTTAAAATATTAATTTACAAACAATTTTCACCAATCTTGAAATTGAACCCCAAACCTTTAGAACCATTTAGTGCATGAATAGTTGATAAATCTGAGTTTTTCATCATTCTCTTCGGTTCGACACTAGGTCATTATAATTTTTATAAATATCTTTTGACATATTTCGTAACACCACTTTACGACACGTCAAACCTGTTTGTGATTTCTCCCTTTGCAGATGGAAGATCTTGATTAATCAGAGACTCGAGAATGTGATTCTTCCTCATTATTGATGTCGAGAGGGTTAAAAAAAATTGTACCAGATATAACGTACTATCAAAAAAAATCTCATACTATAAACTTACTTCTTTTTTCAGCTAAATTGCTATATTAAGAAATTAAGCCCTGGACATCTCTGGAAAACGATACTCTAATTTATTCATAAAGAGCCATAACACAAAGCCACTGAGTTTTGTGCTTCATAGCTGGGCAACTTCATTTTAGGATGCCGATAAATTTGTAAACATATGCTTGGGTTTAAAATGTATTTTGATATTCTAAATAGATTTTTCATGATAAAATAAGTTGGATTCATAAATGGCTAAAAAAGTTAACTCGGTTAGAAGTGGCAAAGTAATCCGTTGAATTAAAAAATTCAGTGGATTAATAAAATCCAATGGATTAAATGGATTCAACTCAATCCGTTTGGACCATTTAATCTATTTACATGTATTAAATGGATTGGACCATTTAATCCATTTAAAATCCATTAATAATCCAACTAGTCAATCCATTTTGACACCCCTAGTGCGAAAACATGAATGTGGGATATGGATTCTCGCATATTGCCTTATATTGTTATGCCAGCTGGATTTTATCCTTGGAGTGTAGTGCGGAACTTCTTGGTGGATCATGGATTGTTGACTGCCCTTGATGAGAGATGGAGGTTTGAGACGCACATTTCAATTGCGTCCGGGAGAGATGACTGTTACCTTACAAGTTGTTGGAGTGCTTACAGGTTTACCAGTCATTGCTTCTGAGGATGTGACTAATTGGGTTGATCATTGCATTCGTTTGCTAGGGTGTTGTCCTGGAGTGAGGGAAGACTCGCACTACAATGCGTAGGAATTGGCTACGAGGTAATATGAGTGTGGTTCCTGCTGATGCTAGTGATGAGGTGGTGCGGCAGTACGCATGAGTGTACATACTGGGGATGTTGGGTAGTACACTGTTGCCTGACAACTCTGGCAACGAGATCTCGTTACATTACCCGCCATTGTTGGAGGGCTTGGAACAGGTGATCTAGTACAGTTAGGGCAGCACAGTTTTGACATTTTTGTATCGCCAGTTGTGTGTTTCGTGTCAGTTGAATGCATTTTGGCTCACTGGTTGTGCCGTTCTACTTCAGCTTTGGGCATTAGAGCACATGCATACTGAACGACCTAAACAAGCTAGTGTTGATGTACCACCTGAAGAACTATGAAATATATGACCTTTTGCTATGCCTGCCCAAGGATTTGAGTATTTTGAATAGTATCTTTCTAATTTTTATTTTTGTAACAAATGGAAAGGTCCAAACACATTTGTGGAGGTATCTAAGCGCCTGTTGGTGGTGTATTGAGATTCATCAAACCGCTAGGAGGACTCTGATTTAGTGTGGACACCGTATTCTGAAGATGTGTTAGCGGGTCTGAATCCATTAAGTGTCTATAGACGAAATGTTTGGGCATCTCAAGTATCGTTGATTAATTATAATATGGTGGAACGACATTACCATTCAAGGGTTATGCGGAAATTAGGATTTACCCTTCTCAGTAGATCGCTTGGACTGAGACGGTAAGAAAGTAAAATCTCTATATTTTGAATATATTAAACTTTTGGTACAATGATGGTTTGAAACAAATTGAGTAAAAACTTCTATTTTTGATGCGTTGTTGAGCTATTTCTCAGTTTTTACTTTTTATTGAAAAAGGTTTGATATGAGAACCATTTTTCAGTTAAGGTTGCTTATGTGGCATGCAAAGTCAACTCACCGATTAGCTGACTGGGCAAAATTTGAATTTTAGAGGAAACCGTTTTTGGTTGTGACGATTTTAGTCTTAACCATGATTACATCTGAAACACTATTGAGAAAGGAGATGTGGAATTTTATTTCTAAAGTGGGTTATAAGGGTAATTTTCCACAAAATTATTTGTAACAATTTTTGATAACCGGTAATTAGCTTAACGGTTTCCAGTTTCGCCTTGAGCCACTTCACTATTTTCTTCTTGTTCGCAAACAAATTCAAAAAAACATCGAGCCAGGGCTTTCCTCAAGGACACTCTTCCTAATTAACCACGGACCAAACATTGCCAAAAAAAAAAAAACCTGATTAACAAAATTTACATCCTAAACCACAGTAGCTCCAATCTGAGGTCCAAACTCTAAATTTATGTGTTGATGGGTGCCTAATGAGATCCAAAAGAATGTGTAATGATAGTAAGGGATGGCAGCAAAAACTGAGATGCATGAGCTTATGTGAATTTTCTTTTTCCAGAAAGCATTTGAGAGAACTCTATCCAGCGGAACCCTTGTTACAGTACCCGTACAAGTTTATTGAAAAATTTAACAAATTTTCATAAAAAACAGGATCAGATAACCCAACTCCACAGCCTCCCTTGAAATAATCAATATTGCAACTATTCAAGCAAGCCTTGTGGACCAAAGAATTATTAAGTACAACATTTTCTGTTTGTCTATACAATACTTTAAAGCTACTGGTCATGGCTGCATTCTTACACTGAATCAGAGCTTCATCTTCATTCCTCCTGGCGGCTTGAGATTTCTGCAAGTACAATGTTGATGTGACTATTTTTCTGGTTTAACATAAGCACACTCATATAAAGATGCCCCAACAGGAAAACCGGTCATAGAGGCGGTAAGCCAGTCTGCAATAACACATCTTTAAACTGATAGAGAGAAACTTCTCTGGGGTACAATATGATGATTTATTTCCCAAGAGGCAGCCTGCTGGTCTTCTGACGCTTCTATGAAGGGTAGTGATATCTCACGAATCATTAGATCGCCACAGAATGGGCACTCGCTGGCAATGGCATCATCTAGTTGAGAGCGGATCTGTTCCTCGGTGAAATAGGTGACATGTGAGAACAATCATAAAGCTGGATGTGTATGTAAATGTGAGGGGAATGGGGGTCTTGGATACTGGATAAACGTTTGTTGTGCAAAACAATATTGAAGTCGAGAATCCTAGCCTACTGCCAGCATATAACTAGAAATTATAAATTTACCTTGTCCGCTGAGCTCAAACTAGTCAAAGTATCATCCTCTATACTACCATTTGACATGTGCCTCGAATCATCCCCCATTAGTGTCAGCTGCTTTTGCAAATCTAAAATGTGTTCTGCCTGCATATTTATGAAGGAACTCAGACCAACTTCACAAAGATTTATCATAGGATAATTTTGTTATGAAGTTAATGGCTTATTGCACGGACTCGTTTGACATCGCCACCACGTCTCAAAATTGATTACATAATTCACAAGCAGTTCAGTATATTTGATATATAATGTCGACGCTAGTTAAGGGTCCATGGAAAGTTCATCATGTGTAGCCATACAACACTTGGCCATTGTTTCATTAAATAGCGATAGCATCTTACAAAGTGGAAAATATCAACAATCAACAGAGGCGTACCTGCGCGTGGGTAGTACACTGGGTTACATGGGCAATAAGGCATTGCGCATGAAAGGAATGACCACATGGAAATACATAGAAAGGAGCCATTTGTCCAACAGACATATAACCCCTGGTACGATAGTCTCCAACATTCAAAATTTTGCGGCGACAGACCTATTGTTTTCACAATGGAACAATGTTAGTCTTCTACTAGCAAAACACAAGCGAGAAACATTAATAATACTGTTCACATATTGCATAATTATATAGCACAACCCAAGTTCACTGAAAAAAATAGCATCAGGTTGATTCGCACCCCACATTCCTCGTCACGGTCAACAACTGCGTATCTTTGGGCAAGAGCACTTATATCATTTCTGAGATTATCGGCACCATGGGTCGCATCATTCATTTCTTCTTTCAGCTGCTCAATCTGCTTGTTATAGTCTTCTAAAGATGAACAGATCGCTTCCTGTTGATAAACACAAATTTCCTTATTTTATGGTACCCGAATCATGGAAGTACGAGCACATGTATACAGTACAGTCTCTGGTTAATAAAACACTCATTCCAAACAATAGAAAAATATGAGCACATGCAGACTGCAAAATTCCTGGTGAAGAAATTCATTACTAAGTAATCAGTGGCATAAGATTTGCTTGGGTTCCTATGTTACAATCATGGATCCCTACTCCAGCTTCACCAAATCAGTAAGCTTGTCCAAAACCTAATCATTGCTTTAACGAATAAGATGGATTGCAATTGACTTTTCAGCGATACCCTGAACAGACGGATATTTCATTCATCTCGTTCTTATAGTCAAAATAGTTTCTCATTTTGCATCCAACACAAAGTACCCATATATTCTTAGGAAGACTGATCTTTGCTAGAACAACACTTCAATGATGTATACCAGTATGAAATATTAAAACCAAAGGTATATTAGACCACGGAGAAGGCTTCAGTAAGCAAATTTAAGATCTGACCTTAAAATCATCAATTAGTGCAAAATCAGGGAAGAATGGCAGTATATCCTCTATCTTCAATAAGCCATCAGTTTCCTTCAGGAATGCTATTGCCTTCCTTATATTCTCTCTTTTAGTTCCTTTTTCCTGTTCAACCACATGTTTGGCAATCATAAGCCAAAGCTTCTTCCTTAAGTCTTCGTCAGCTTCAACCTTGTCAGCTTCTGCCTTAGCAAGCTCAGTGTCCACCTATGCACATTAAATAGAAGGTTATTATAATAGGCACACAACCATACAATTTCTTTACTAAATAGCAGAAGAGAAAACCACCAGTTTTAAAGAAACTCTTTCAGTACATGGAAGCACTAGGACGCGCAAAGAGACATCAATAAACCAAACACACTTCCTAGAATAACTTATAGTATTGACACAAAATCCTAAAATATCATAATCGTTGAAGTAAACCATATAATATAAGAATACCTGAAGAGCTAGAGCCACTGCTTCTTCATGCATGGACATCATGCTATATATGTGAACACATGCACGCATTCTTTTCTCCTTGAGGCACAGGCGCAAAGCATACTTAGGGTCATAGAAAAACTCAGGTCCATTTGCTCGTCCTTTTCCAAACTTGTGTTGTAAAAATCGCAATAATGCACTATCATCCTCCTGATAAAGTTCAGATAGTTTATTCCGCATATCATTAACACCAACAGCTTAATGAACATTGTATGATCTTTTCATACTCATCATATTAACCATTAAGTACAAATCCAACCTGTTTGGCGTACAACGAAAGCAGTAAGTTATGAACACCGGGATCTTCATTAAGCAAATGCTGAACACAGAACTCCAAATACTTGATAACCTCATGGGTTTCGTTCCTGTACGATTAAAACCAATGGCATGTGTGTCAAAAGCATAATTAGAAGCTTTGAATTAGGAACTTGAATTACAGCAACAATAAACAGAACTATAAATCGAATCAAGGGAGTGAATAAAGGAATGCGTGCAACTGATCACAAAATGAAATAAAGTTGGGCATACATAGACAAAATAAATAATCAGTATCCACATTTATATCCATGTATATGTTACATGAGTAAAATTACTTGGCATGAGGCTCATTCGAATAACGCATCATTGCAGGGATGAGTTTCCTAGGGTTCAAATTTTTCATATTCATCCATGACTCCACAGTTTCATAAGCGTCCAGCATGATAAGATCTGGAGCAAATTTGTACTGCATTGAAAAACAAAATCCTGTAACCTAATCATTTGGAAATTTAAAAGACATCAATCATCATTCAACATATTCAGCAATAGAAACAAAGATCCCCTGTAACTAGATTATGATATCTACCTGTAGTTCTATAGAGACAGAGGGCTTTTGTAAAACTTCCAATGCCTTCTTTGCTTCTCCTTGCTGAGAAAAGACCATCAAGGAGTTTATATGAATATTTATAATAAATACATTCTTGGGGTTTTGATGGATAACTTCATTATTGCTGATTTGTTATTCATATAAAATTATAATTAATCTTTTGTAAGGGCATTCAAACAATCGCTTCATTTCTGTCGTGTTGTTGTTACAACTTATCTATTCCAAAACCTTCCCAATTTATTTCCTAGAAGATATTTTACTTTTGCATGATGCATGGCTAGACCATCAATACGTTTGTCAACATTGGTAATGCCCCTTAATATGCTCGGATCTATAAATCGCTGGCTCAGTTTAACCAAAGTGGACAAATATGAAATTTAATAATTAGCTTTTTATTTTTAAAAAGGAAAGAACATGTTAGATTGAGTGAATCAAAAGATATATCTACATATTCAGTAACCAGTAAACATCACCTGAATGTAATGATGTACGACAACTTCATACTGCTCTTTCAGACTAGCAAAATAAACCAACTCTTCAACCCTTCCATAACTGCAACAAGATGGAAAGATGATTGATTAAAGAACTACCTAAATAAGTATTTAAATAATAATCTGCTTCAACTGGAAAGTTATGAAAACCTTATTAGCATGACAATGATGAACAACTTAAAGCTAGGAGATATAAATTACCTTTCCAAAAGTTTCATAGTGGTTGCTTCATCCAGCACGGCTTTACAGTCACTCAGGAAAGCACGAAAATCACGGATAATGGACTGGTATTCTGAGTCACCATCCTTTGTTGCAGTGTCATCTTCCAGAAGCAGCCTATTGATCTGGTTAGAGCTCAGAATTACTAAACACGTGGAGTAGGAACTCAGGTTCTTACCACAAAAGAGGATGACAACACAAGAAGCAAAAAAAAGGCAGCTCTAAAATATTTTGCTTGGAGGTGTAACATAATCGCTAAACATATATATGATGTTCATTGACGAAGGAAAGGATTGAGATAAATAGTGTTCATCTTGTAGCAGACATGCATATTGCAAGACTAACTGGACAATAGCAGTCATGAGGTTATATAAATAAAAGCCGCAACTCCTTTTTGGTTCATATGAAAGCTTGATAGATATAAGAAATATCCTAGTGTCAATAAAACCATCCTTATTGACAATGACAGTCTTGTTCGATAATTGCCTTAATATGACAAAACACACAGGAAAGAAATGTCAAAATGGCTGTTATTTTGGTGAAATGGATAATAGCACCGTAGATGATAAATCATGTACAAGTACAACACCTTGTCCAAATACAGCTCTGTTGCCCATGTGCAAATCATTGTTATTTGGCATTTGTCATCCTTTGCAATGTTATCGATTTTTTGTAGCAAAAAGGTCCTTAGAGCATCCTGAAAACCCATAGAATAACATTTAAGTGAGAAAGATAATATAGTACTGCAATAAAATTGTGTAAAAAAACTGTAGCCTGCAGGATCCCTGACCAATTTGGATTCTATAAACATAGAAAAAAATGTGCACATCAAACTAAAAGGGATTTGAGCAGATAAAAGTGCAATACCTGCTCACTTATGCTTATAAACTTCAGCGTGATTTCTTCAAAGGACAATATATAATTGATCTGCAAAATAATTTCCGTTGAAATATGTCCTAGTATTTAAAGTAATACGATTGAATCAAGTTAAAAGGTGAACTGAACGGTGTGAATAGACATCTCACAGAACCCTCATGGTCACAGGATACTTCTAGCAGAAATGAAAGACTTTATAGAAGTTACCTGTTCTACCAATAGAGTATGTTTTTAAGCAATCCTATAAATTGTTGATACTTGATAGTTACCCAGTCTGTAAAGTTGACTGCCTATTTTCTTTAACAAATGTTGGAGTTTTCTTCTTCTTTCATTTTGACTTTTGTTTCATATCTGTGTAATTTTAAATCAACACCATTTAATTTAATATTTTATTTACAAAAACTGCATGGGCAGATTATATAAAAAGAAAGCCCTGAGCCAATAGAGACAATGCAAGCTACAGACGGGTGTGTACAAGTAATGGAGGGCTATATTGTTATATCACCAGGTGCACAAATAACTTACTTTTGCATAAAAAAATGCAGCCTTGTCAAACTCTTTGGCTATGAAAGCAGCTTCTGCCTGCAAAAATACAAGTGCTCATATGTACAGACCCAACTAGTGTAAGGTGCTATGAGTTATGACTGTATGACACAGATTCAATGTTTGCAACCACCAAATATATTTGGCATTAGTTACAAGATATACCTGCGCTAAATGAACTTGGTCCTTTTGAAATTGGTCCCGGCAGTTTTCCAACGCACCAGCATAATCTTTCATATTTAGGTACACTCTCCACATGTCCCGTCCTTCCTCTTGAACAGAAACCTGCAATATATCACGTTAAAACAAGCTGCTCAATAAAACAATATTGCCATATAACATCCCTCCATTTGGTAGGTTATCGATTTGATACATGCTACGTTACATTCACATATAACATAACCAGATTCAGAGATACATTCTCAACATTTCCACTCTGTACACTGGCAGTTGCTAACATTTGAGAAAGCCTTAGCTGTAAATAATGTATCGCTGGAGGGGGTGATGCGAAACAATTAGATTCAATAAAACTTCAACCAGATATATAGTGAGCTACTTGGTGGAGATTTTTTTTTTTGAATACCATTATCCACGATTAGGTAACACATCATTTACTAAATATTTAAGTGCATGACCTGAAAGATGGTGTTCTGGTCATATGCATAGATATATCCGGCAGATGCGTCACTGCACAATCCAATGATACCCCGACCGATAGAATCTGATGTTTGGTCAAACTGAAGCTCCTCTACAACTTGCTCACTTATTCTATTTACGACCTGTTCAGCAAGACAAAAAGTGAGTAGTGAGATGACTTCATTTTGTGTTCCAACGAATCTGGAAAAGAAGACACAAGAGTCTAGCAGTAAAATATTCTTTGAATGTTATTTACCGCTTCTAATATTTTCATATATTGAATAATTGAAGTAAATACAGTGAAGAGTAAATTTATTCTTTTACATTATATCAAAATGTTAGACATAAAAGTAGTTGGTCTGAAGACAAAACAATGCAGAAGCATAATATGCGCACCTTAACTTTATTCCCTATCAGAAGCAGAAAGTGAAACTCAGAAACTGCCATCGATGTAGGTTTTACCGCATCAGCCCCATTAATAAGCTTTGAGTAGTCTAATAGCGCTTTGTTCTCAACAAAGTTTTCATCCCCGTTTGGTGAACTTCATTTAAGAATATACATTGTAAAGACTTATGCTTATATCTGGTAAAGTCATAAAATTAAAATTAAAAATGAACCTCTACCTGCGCTGAGCTCCAAAATTTAAGCCACCATGATAGATACCTGCTCCAGACAACCATGCAAAATGCACAGCTCTTCTCTGCTTAATATAGAAATGCAGTTCACTGCAGTAAACACAGAAAAAATAAGGTGCGCCAGAAACTCGTGGATAGTAATACATTTGTCGCCATCTGGTATGGAGAGCATTGCTCAAAGCAGTCAAATGAGTGTATATAAAACGGACTTCCAAGGTTTACATTTTCCATGAATGTGGACTTGCCTGTTAGGGATCTCACCAGGAAGTTCCATAAAATGCACTGCACGTTCTAGGTAACTCGTGAAAACAGTCTAGAATGCCATGTTAACAAGAACCAGAAATTAGACATGATTTACCAAACTGGAGAGCATACAAACATATGATGAGGTAACTACAAACATTTGCAAAATCAGAGCCAGAAAGCCGCTGAACAGACAACTGGAAAATAGCTGAGGTTCTCGTACTCACTTAACGAACAGCTCATAGGCATGCAGGACATGGAAAATAGACAGCAGTGTTGGATAAGCAGCTTAATTTTTTTTATCGAAGAAACTACAAAAAACCCAACAAAATATTTTTGATTCATCCACGCAGACTTTCCTCTAATATAGAAAATGGTCTTCAAAATGAATGAGATGAAATATACTGATACAACTAGCACTACAGAGTTTAAATAGTTCAACAGAAAAGAACCATCAGCGTTTTCACTCATGAGAGCTGCAAAGGTCAGTGAAATATAGGGTTGAGCATTTCCCAGTTCAACATCCATTAAATGTTGTCACTATTTACTACTGTGAACGGAACAGAAACCGACACCTTGCCAATTTATGATTGAATTAGTTTATCATGAGTAAGCTCATACACAGTTCAGCAATACAAAGTTGCACACTATCGTGAAAGCTGCAATGGAGCATAGTTGACAAACTAAACTTACTTCAGGTGAGCCGATCCCAGTAAAGGAATAAAGTCGGGTGGGAGTCACTGCCATCAGATAGTATCTGGCGCCGTTGGCTACATTAGTTGTTTCCATCTGCCAAATAGAAGGAGAGAATGATATACAAAACAGTCAAATATAATAATATGACCCTAATGAACAGTCAAACAAATAGGCATGAGTTAGCAGCTTCGACAATCACCAAATGAACTTAAGGATGTGTACATAGTAAAGTGTTCATTCACATCGAAATAGTATAAATATTCAAGTAACGTGTCCTAGAGCAGCTGAAGTTTCTCCAAGGGTATGTACTACCCTATTTTGGGAATCAAAAGTTTGACTTCCTGGACACCAACTACACTAATTACTCTTTGTGTTCACGGGCTGCAAAAAATACACGTTACAATCTAACTGAACTTACGAAAAATCCACATATTATCTGAGCTCAAACATCACAAATCAAGCAGTAGATAAGAAATCACCGATTATACGTTGGAAAATGAAGAACATTCAATTCTCCAGTGATCGTGTGCATCAGAATAATATAATCATTAAGATATGCCCTACGTCCCTATAGCAGAGGAACCACGTAACAGCTATACTTAGGGAATCTAAAATCCAACTTTTGAGATACGAATTACTCTAGTTTCTCATTATGTGTTCATGGACTCTTACAAAAATACTAAAGAGTATAGCTATCTGAACTTATGACAAATCTCAAAGACATACTCTGAACGTGAACATATAAAAGCAAGCAATAAACAAGAATAAACATCAACGGATATACACTGGAGAAAACACAAGAACAGTCAACTGTACCAAACATACCAAAAAAAAATACAACAAAAATACCTGTATGCCCATTAAAGCTTCAGGTAACTCAGTTAATTCAAAAAGGAATTTTATGTACTTCTCTTTCTTGTCTTTTTCGTCGACAGCAATCTCATAAAGCTGTCCATTGTCTGTTCCAAGAATAACTTCCTTGGTTGATGCTGCACCATCAAATACAGCAAGTAAAGAAACTAGTGAATGACGAAAAGAATAGTCACATAAGTAATTATATGATGACAATTACCTTCCGTGATTTGTTGCTTATTCCAAGCAACAGTATTAACTACGAGACCCCTTAGTTTACTTAAGATTCTGGGCTTGTTCCACTTAGCATGGGTGTAAAATGTATCAGATGTTCCGCCACCAACAACAGTCGCAATACAATGGCAGCCACCAGGATCAACTGATACTCTATGAATGGCTTGCTCGCCAGGTCTACCCGCTGATAGGTCAATTTCTAAATCATGAAGAAATAATGAATTAAATCAGTTTCTAATAACAACCATATGAAATACACTGTCCACGACACATAATAAAATTACACCCTATCTACAGGCAAAATAGAAGTGAAACGAGCCAGCCACAGTAGAAAAAGGTCTATACATGAGGGTGAAGTATAGCAGTAGTGCAAGTGTGCATTAGGCAATACCATACCAAATTGTAAAAATGATGGCTATTCCTAACTAATTGATCACTTAACATAAGAAGAAGAAAACCAAGGGCGGAATTAAAGAAGAGTGAAGGTAGAAGATACCACTTGAATCTCCAACCATATAATCATGCCTAATGATCCAGCCTTTACTAGTTCCCAAGACAATGACTTCGTTGCCAGCAGCCATAGAAGTAATGACTCCACGACCCTTGGCTGCATATCTCTCCAAAGTGTCTCCCTTGAAAATTTGACTACCGGAATCCATCTCTATCTATCAGTCCAAAATGCAAATCAAATAAAGCATCGATTCAGAATTCACCAGCAGACCTAAAATCAAGAACATAAATAAATAAATAAATAAATAAACGCTACCAATGTGTACCTCTGTCTTCATCCACGAAGTGAGACCTCTCGATCAATCAATCAACATATATGCTATCAAGTACATAGGCAGCCGCAGACATGCCAATTCGATTGTGGAGATCAGATCTGATCAGATCATGGAAGCACTCTCGATCAGGGAGAAAAACACCAATTCGATTGTGGAGATCATGGAAGCACTCTCGATCAATCAGTCAGTCTTTCCAGCAAGGCGGACGAGTTCGACGAGATCGGAGCGGAACACGACAGCGCAACCCGGCCCGTAATCCTTATCGGGCCGCGGGTTCCATTTTAACCACTTGACCTGATATTAAACAAACTTTTTGAAAATTCGATAAAAATAAATGAATGAATTTTTGTAACTCTTGTAAACAATCTATTATTATATATATTATAATAAAAGAATAGAGTGTCCTGTTTCACACATATAGCGACGAATTTTTCATTTCTAAAATTATAAAAATCATCGCTAAAATTCGTTTCAGACCCAAAAGGCTT
>JAWWMW010001891.1:130624-151289 GCA_035048345.1 Echeveria elegans | reverse complement strand
AGTGATAGAATAATGTAAAAGTAGGAAAATGAATAGTAATAAAGTAAGAAAGAGAGTGTATTGAGAGAGAAAAAGATGAAAAATAATTACTATAGAAAAGGAAATAGGAAGAACATAAGGGGACGCACAAAAAGAAAAATAGAAAGAACAAAAGAGAATAGACAGAGTACTAAAAGAAAGACATGTTGATTACTTAAGACCGTAAGCACAAAAAAACACATAATAATGTACCGACAAGATTACCTTAAAAGGCAATGCTACTCTTAAACTCTTCTCTTTTGTAGGAAAAAAATAAATTAAAATATACAAATATCTTACGTAGCTCTGTTTCAATAAAACCCAACAATGGAACCTACAATGATTTGCGTCAATGGAGAAGCCAAAAGAAGAATGCCGAATTGAAGTTGATATCCCATACGGATCGAATGCCATGTTATGGGTGCACTTGTCTGAGTTTGAGCTCCAAAATATTCCATCCCTGCACTTTTCTTTCACCTGTAAAATACTAATATTCCAAAAGTGTGCCAACATTGGTCAATAATCTATTTATGATTTTCGACGAATATTGAAGTTATGGTAGCATAAAATCACATCAATGATTAATTTCCTCGATTCCATATGTGAACGTGGCACAAGAAGGTGTTTTAGCTTGCTGTCATAATGCCAAAATGCTAAAGTCTTAATCTAGAAGGACAGGAGGCTATATTCACATTCCCCTACTCTACAACAAGTACAAGAAATATGCTTGAAGGCATTACTCATATACCTCATATAAACTCTAAAAGCAAGACTTTCTTTCTTCCCCAAAAGACTTTCCAGGGTTGGGAGAATAGCTTTTCCTCCACGGATGTGTGGTATTCTTCCTCTACTTCTAGAAGTTTTCTTTCTCTAGTGTAGTTTTTTAGTTTACTACTTTTCTTTTGTTTTGGCCTCTTTGACTATGTCTTTTAATTTGAATAAATTCCTTCAAAATCATTGTTTTGTCCTAGTACAAATTTGAATTTAATGATGGGTGGATCCACAACCTTGATCTACACTTAAAATTGACATGCATGTCATTTTTAAACTCATCCATGGAGGTTTAATGTTCTTCATCTTCCTTAGCCTTGTTCATCTTGTTGTCTTGTTCAAGTGGGATTAATGGAGGCGCGTCAGTCATGAAAGAATTATGTACCAGTCTTATGCCCTCGGAGTACACTTTGAAGGCCGATTTGGTCGAGGGAGCTTTGATGGCGGAGGAGTTCAAGAGGGCACTTGCATGGGGTTTTATTATTTTATATCAATATGTCAATTTAGAGCTTGTATATGGTTATTTTAGGGTGACCACTTAGGGTCTTTGTTGGAGGGAGGATATGAATTATTTTAGAATTCATGGTAGTTGAATATGTTCATGGACACGTTCTCACTTGTTCTAGTTCTCCTCTTTATATTGAGTCATGTACTCTTTCATGAATCAATGAATCTTATCCATATATATATTTATGTATATATATATATATATATATAAACAACTAAATGACTAAAGCTAAAGTTCAAAATTTTCAACACTACAATGACGATATATCCAAAAAAAATTGACAATTCCAAGCAAAAAAATAAAGGCGAATAAAATATCACTATATACTTGCAATATGTTTTCTTCATATTTAAGAGTTGACACTACTGTGTGATGTGACGCTAGGAAGCCAACGCATATATACAGCAAAACTGAATAACATGATGTATGTAGTCTTTTATCCCATCCACTGAAAAATAGAATGCATATTCCTATAATCTTACTTAAATGGATGTCTGTGCTGGAACTACTCATAGCCGATCAACTAAGGGCACACAGTATGGCACATTAAAGATTTGCAAAGAAAATTTTACATCAGATTTAAAGATCCCGTTTGGTTGTGGAAAAAAAACAGTTAAATTTAAAAAAAATGAGTGAAAATGAAATATATGTGTGGTTGTAAGGAAAAAAATAAAAAAAATAGTTAAAATAAGATCAAATTTTCCTTACAAATTTTTCATGGAAAAATTATTTTTCTTTAAATTTTCTTTTTCTCACTTTTTTTCCGCAACCCAACGGAGCCAAAAGGAAAACAGACAAGAAAAGTTATCCAGTTAATTACTTGCCGAGAGAGTTACCAAAAATTATTATAGCCTCGTACTTTTGCCACGGAAACCCACAACATTCAGTTTTGAAGCACTGGGTTTTCCCTGGGTTGGTTTCCCTCCGCTGCTCCAAGTTCGTTTAGAGCTACTCGGGCTTGCAGATTTTCCGGGCCTCGATACCTTACTGGTTGCTGAAAATGGCTTTTTAGGTGTGTATGGGGATTTCTTACAAGCCAATGCAGATGGGAGAGTCGATTTTCTAATAGTTGACGTCCTCCCTGATGAAGCTTTACTCGCAATAGTCAATTCCAAAGTCCTTGGAGATGCCGATTTTCTAATAGTTGGATTCGCCAAAACTGTTTTTGTTGGCCATTGTTGATGTCCTTAGAGATGCCTTTTTAGTGACTGTATTTATCCAATCTCTGATAATGTCTCTCTCCTAACATGATCAACTGAAAGAGATTCTAAGCTTTTCATTCTTCTTAATAGCTTCTTCAATTCGGCTGGCCAAAACTTGGTCTTTGCTAGTCACCAGGCTTGTTACCTTCCCTACAAAAAGAAAATGATCGGCAAATTAGTTGGGTATTCAATTTACCCCAAGCATATGTACATAACAACGAAACCAATAGCTTTATCGTGTTCTCATTCCCAACAAGCCGATTTGTCCTCTACATTGTCCATTAGAAGTATAAGTAGATTAAAGCTCTACAACAGTTTGATACCACTTGAAAAATTATGTGTATATTCTGTCCAATAGTGTGCATATCATAATAGATTACATCAGCTTATGAACCTTACAAGAAAGTAACAAACGAACTGAGTCCTGATCTAAAACAAAAAAAAAGTAAAATTTTCTAATGCCATTCATGAACCTTACAAGGCAAAGATGGGTCACGCGGATGAGGAAGAAAAGTTACAAGTAACAGTAAAAGCTTAAGTAACATTTGCATCAGAGAGAGGCAGTTTTCTTTCTTACCATCCTGTGTAAGATCTTCAAAAATCGCCATGATGTCAGTTTTGACATGAGCAGGTTCAATGGTAGCAGCAAACTTTCTGAGATTAGATGCAGCTGATCTCCTAACCATTGGCATATCATCTTGACGCAGCTGGCCAGAAATGGACCTCAACTCACTCAGTCTTCAACCCATCTGGAGCACTTGGGTAGGCAATGTGAAACAGACCACATGCAGAGACTCTGGCAGTAAACCACTCACCAGCAGCCAATCTCTGTATAACAGCCATTAGAAAGAGGAACCATATTTCAACACAAAAGGCGAAAAAAGGAGTATCAACCCTGATGATCCGGTGACTACTAATCAATATATGCTTCTCATATGCCGGAAGCAGCTTGTTTCAGACAGTAATATTACTAATGTCACTGCAGACTTAAAAAAACTGAACCTTCACTAAAGGAATGAACGAATCGACCAAATCGCTCTCCCTCATCTGAGCTCCAATTCTACACAATGACTCTACAGCTTTGTCTCTCACACATGTTTCCTCAACAGTGCAAAGTGTTTCAAGAGGTGCGAGCAATACATGAGCATGATCCACACCCCCAACGCACGGAATAAACACTCCCAGCTCTTCAGCCATAACAAGAAGCACTTCATCATCGTCATCACTTTTCTTGCTAAGAAAAGGAATCAATTACTTCCTAGTTCTTTCTTCCCCAAGAGCACGAGCTTTTGTAGACAACTTATTGATAGAATTCAGCCGCGATTGAATGTCTTCATTTTTCAATTCATCTATCAGAATAGAGAGATAGGATACAACGGCATCTACTCCATGTATATAAATGTCTTAGCTAATCCATACGCAATGGAAATCAAGAAAACTGAAGGATCTCAAAGCAAATCCCTAAATAAGTCAGATCTCCAAGAAACCAAAGAATCCGTCACAGCCTCAAATTCTCCAGCCACAAAGAAAAAATAACAGAAAAAATAACTATAAAATTCACTACTGCAAACAAAACCGAAACAAGATGGTCCTCAAATCCACTCAGTCAACCACGTCTGAACAAATCAAACAAAATTTATATATAAAGATCCGACACACTATCTATCCATTTCCGCAACAAATGTTTAATTTGAAGAATTCAAGCATATGCGTATTCGAGGAATAGAAGCGTGTGAAATAGACGCCGGCTTACATGTCGTAAAAAGCTCCGGTCGATGGCGCGGAGAGATCAGCGATCGTTTGATGTGAGAGAGAGAGAGGAGGAGGTTAATTGAATTATTATTTTCACAATTTTGAATTTTTTATATTTGGGCTTTGTTTGACTGGTTTGTGAGAAGTCAGCGGCCTCCGTTGCAGGCCCAATAACAGTATTATGTTGTTGTTGGTGGTAGAAAAGTGGCTAATCACTATTCACTAATCAGGTTGTTGGGAGCTTTACTGGGGAATGAATCGATCGAAAGTATGAATATGTTTTAAAATTGGATTATTTATGTTTTATCGGAAAAAACTTAATTTAGCTTTCTATTGCTACTCCTTTCGTACAATTATTAATGTCTCATTTCCATTTTCAGCGTGCAAAAATCATGTTCTCGTTTTTCAAATGAAAATCTTTTACACTTGTACATTCACATTTATACTTACTATTCAGTTTATTTATTTTGCACTCTTTTTATTTATTATTATTATAAATTTCAAACAGAAAATCAATGTATACATTAAAGTATACAGCACGGGACTATCGCTGATACAGGATCCATGAACAATTTATTTTGCACTCTTCCTTTTTCCTTACTATTATCTCATATTTTTCATATTTTAAAAATTGCACAAAATCCCGAATGTAAATAATGGAACATGGGGAGTAGCTCTCATCCAATCCTTTTCTAGGCTCAACCATCTTCACATTTTGCGAGCAAATATCCATAGCTTATTATATTTAATGGTTTTGTCCATAGTTTCACTCCTTAAGCCATATTTCATTTTGGGGAAGAGTACAAATATAGATTCAAAAACATCACCTTATTACAAATAATGTACCAAATTATCAATAAAAATAAATTAGATACCGAACTATTAAGCTTCTCAATTGCAGCATAAAAATTGACATTGTCCAATCTTGTGCAAAGCTATGTAATATAGCTGAAACTTTGGGCCATATGATTTCTTTTTGATGAGAATCTGAAAAGACATTAATACAACTGTATTTTTTAGTGAAATCCTAGTGTGCAATGGTGTTAATTAAATAATTGAGTGAGATACCAGATTATATAGTTGCTAGATTCAAGTTTCTAGGTCAAATTTCCAAAAACTCTCTCTTCAAACCCTAGCCACCGTCATCTCCTTCACAGAGGGTGGTTTTCATTCCTCTACCCTAGGAGCTCTTTCCGTTTAGCTTTTTTCATACGTTACACATGTATTTCTCTCTAAAATTCATCATATGAGAGGTTTGTATTTTCGACAAGATTTATCTTATGAGAGGTTTGTATTTTCTCTAAGATTCATTCTTATGAGAGTTTTGTATTTATTGTTATTTTGATATTATTTTGTGTCGTTCGGCGGTCATTCCTTTCGTATGTCACCGAAGATGTCCATTGTTACCTCACGTGGAAGTCGACACCAAAGCCAATCCGCCACGGTATGTCGTACAACCACTGTTGTCTGTCGACCGGCGTTTGAAGTCGAGGCGTGCTTACGACGTAGCTAGCGCTGCTGGGTTTGAAGAAGTCCCAATTTGCGACGATGCGATGAGTGACGACGAGTGTTGAGTGGTTTGGAGTTTTTTCGGTGGGTGTCGGCATGTTTCGTGACTGTTGGAAGCCTCTGGCGAAGATGACTATCGGACCCCGGTAATGTTGTGGATGCTGAGGAACAGAGACATCGATCCTGCAAGAAACCCTGTCTCAGCCGAAGCCAAATCTGGATCTCTGGCGGCCGATACCGTCACGTTCGTCAGTCGTAGGGTTGTTGGAAGGCGGGCTGGCGTGGCGGCATGGCGTATGTCAGCGTGCTCACTTGGACGGCCGGCGAGCTGATAGGTTGGAGTGATGAAAGTCTCCGACGGTCCTTTTTTTCATTTATGGTGGTGCTTTGGAGTTTGAAGAGACACTGCTGGATGTGACGTTTCATTTTCGTGGGTTGTTAAAACATTAATTGTTAATATTTTTTATTATTGGATATTGGCGTCATTTTGTGACCAATGCGTTTACTAGTTTTTATGTACTTAATGTCATATCTTGTACGATAATTTATAAATGTATAACCCATTATCGAAAAAAAAAAATATAGTTGCTAGGTTCAAATTTCGAAAGACCAGTGATTCAAAAATAATTTGTGGATATGAACAATATAACAAAGTTTGAAGCAGATGTTGTGGCATTTTGGTAAAAATTTCGTCATAAAAATCTTACGTTCAAAGTTTGAGTTCTAACATTCATTAATTATTTAATCACTAGTTGCGCTCCCGTCGTTCCGATGGAATTTTTTTTCGTGTCTCCCTTAGATTTATCTTAAAATGCTAAATGTGTCCCGCTTATTTTTTATTTTTTATTTTAATTTTTAATAATTTCAAATTTTGATTTTTAGCTATTTATTTTTAAAATTTTTAATATTTAATTTAATGGGCTAGACTGGACCCGTTATCTTTAACTTTAATGGCATATTTGTAATTAATGTTGAAGAGAGAGGTGAAATTATGAAGAGAAGGGTAAAATTATAATTTCATGCTTGATTAAACATCTTTTTTCCTATTCTTTTATAAGTTTAGATTATTCTAATTTCTATTTTATTTCTCTCGTAGGCGCCGCGGTCTCCTTTCTTGATATGGTGTTGTTTCGATGAAATATCATTGAAGTTGCCGATTTGAGATCAGGACCGTGAGTTATATGATGATTATGTATTAGATATCTGTTAGATTAACTAAAAAAAACATTCCCCATCAAAAAAACAAAGTTCGAAGCATCTTTTTTCAATTTTAACTATAACTGTACTTCAATTGAAAATTTATTTCATGATATTGAATTTAAAATATGACAATTTGGTACATAATTTGAAATGAGACGTTAGTTAAAATCATGGGTAAGTCAAAGTGGCTATACTTCTCCGTTGATTTTGTCATTGCTTTTAGTTAAACAAATGAACTAACAATTAATCTATCAACAAAAAAGGAAGAAAACGTCTTTTAATTGTCACCCTTTCTTTTTTTTTTCTTTTTTTTTTTTTGATTGATAATTGTCACCCTTTCTAGTGGAGCTTCCTTAGTCCTTACTCATTTATTGTATACAAATACAACATAGACATGCTTGGAACCCAAGAAAATGGGTACGTACGTACCTTTTGATCGCTAAAAACGTCAGATAAGCATCAATACGTCATAAAGTCTGAGATTGCTTGGCTCGCAAGAAAAGACGTATTACATATCAGTCAACGAACATCAGTGTCACATTCGTAAATAGTCACAAACACTAATACCAAATAGTTAATATTGACTATTGACTGCGGCTGCTACACGAGACCCGAGAGAGACAGCCGCACGGTTGCAGCTCTGATACGTTCCCCGATCTGCGACGTGACCTTTTCTTCGTGCTCCAAAAAATCATCGGGTCTCAGTAGCGCGTGGATTACACATTTGTTTGTTTACCGCCTTACGGATTCCAACCACTATTCAATGCTATATTTAATGAGAATTAAAAACCACTAGTTTGGATTTTCCAGGGCTACCATTTTACAGTTCGATTTTTTTATAAAAAAACTCACCCGTTAAAATTTCTGTGTATTAACATTCATTAGGATTCGAACATGTGACATGTTATTTATAAAACACTCTCCACAATCATTAGTCTAGTATTTGATGGACCAGTTTAATTGAGAATATGATCTGGGGCAACCAAACATAGTGTACAGTCATCCCAGCTACGTCGTATTGACAATGAGTTCAAACATAGCATCGTTTCAAAAAAAACTGCAAGGATAAAATACAGTTCGATTTTTAAAAGACTCAACATCTAATTATGGCTATAAAACACTACAAAATAATTTTTATACTTTTCCAAAATGTTTCACTAAATCAGATGAAAATAATATATTTCCTCACATTTTTTATATTCGTAAATAGTAAAATTTACTATAAAACCTGGAAAATATTATTAATCCCCATTTATGTGAAAAACATTTCATGTCATCCGGTTTGACTTGTAATTTTCATCATTACACAGCACACTAATTAACCGCGCCAGGCTGGCAAGACTGACATCTCAAAAACGTGTCAAATTTCCTCAGTAGTGTAAGAAGCATTTCTTGTGCATGAACCAATTAACCAGCGGATGGTCACTCATGCACCACGCATGCCATGTTTACTCCTTCTCTAATTTAAATAAATAATATTTAAAACGCAATTCAAAATAAAAAAAACTGATAAATATTTATCATAAATGAAGAGATAATCACAAAATTTGAAATTAAACATCAGATTATTTCAATGTTTATTTTAATCACGACAATAAACATCATCAAGAAAAAATATATACAACAAATATTTGAAATTGTCTTTAGCAGTTCAATATAAAACTTCATTATTTCGAAAATTTAAAATTTTCATGCACCATATATACTTAAAAGAATTATAATTATTTTCCAGGTAACAAATGTCTAAAAAAACAACCCATATATTTCTTTCTTGCGCTTGAATCAATTAGGCAAGGAGTAAATATTTGCAATTTCGATATTTCTAAAAAAATCTTTACGATTGAATTCTTATAATTCAAAGAAACGACTAAATTACAATCGATGGAATAACTCACCAAATTAAATTGATTGCATTTAAAAAAATAAACAAATTGATATTTATTTATTCATCAGCGTCTTGTTATTTTCAGTCTTGGAAACCTAAAAAAACAGAGCCACCTAAAAAAACAGAGCTTAGAAAGAGTGAGACGCTTCAGTCTTCACAACCCAACAGCGCTCTGCTTCTTTTTCTCTCTCTCTCTCTCTTGGAAATCAGCCACCTTCGTCAGAGAGCAGCGACCGTTCTTCGAGGTATGTACCAGCTACGGAGTACTAATCTAATCTCAGCTTTTTTGGGTTCTGGAATGACGTGTGTCGAAATCGGTTACCGATTTTTACTGTTGAGATTTTTTCCTTGTAAATCCCCGATTTTGTCTCGTCTAGTTGATCGGGAGCCACATGCTTTTTTCTCATCATCTCCTATTTAACAGCGTTTGATTGGGCTCTGTTTTTGTTGTTGTTGTTGTTGGTTCAGATTCTGTGAGAAAAAAAAAAGAGGGGTTTTGGCAGAGGTTTATGAAGGGTAGTCGTTCATCTGAGCTTCGGATCTCATCACTCTCTGGTTCTTCGGCGTTAAAAATTGTGACTTTGTTTCTGGTTAACAGCCGTTGCTCGATGCGTTTGAGACCTAATCGGTAACCCCCAACAACCACTCTCTTTCTGGTTCTTCAGTTTTGTTGATTTGTTTTTTTATATTCTTTTACCTGTTGATTTGTTTATGGATTAAATGCTTAAACCCTTTGATGGGTTTTAATGGAAAAGTTTCAGATCTGATTTTCACTTCGCAGGATTTGTTGCTCATCTTCTTCTGTGGAGTGTTTTGGGGGCTTTCACATACATCAATTAGTCATTCTATTGTTGTTCTTGAGATAATTGCAATTCGGTAACTGAGTGTAGAATTCGAGGTAGAGCTGTGTGTGTTGGGACTTCCTGTGTCATTTGATTTCTGGGGCTGTTTTAAAGGAGCTAGTTTGATAAAGATGTCGGTTGGTGTGAGGAATGTTAGAAAAGTTAGGGTGATTTATTCGGATCCGTATGCTACGGAATCTTCCAGTGATGAGGAGAATAATGTTGGGAGGGTTGGATTGAAACCAAAGCGGGTTGTCAATGAGATATTGTTGCCTGCTGTTGGAGTGATGCGAGAAGCTGTAGGTTCTGGTTGTGTTCAGAATGAGCGTGGTGGTGGTGGATTGTGTGCTGTGAAGGGGCCGAAGATCATGTCCCTGCCGATGTCTAAGAGGCCAACTGGCTCGAACAAATATAGGGGAGTTCGGGAGAGGAGATGGGGAAAGTGGGCTGCGGAGATTCGTGATCCGTTTCTAAGAGTACGTGTCTGGTTGGGAACCTTCAATACCGCTGAAGAGGCATCACAGGCCTACCAGGCTAAGCTGCGTGAGTTTGAGTCAAGAGGTGCTACTGTTTCTGCTGCTCGGAAACAGATGAATTCTGGATCCAAATCACCTGCTAATTCGATGACCTCACATGAAAGGAAGACTGTACCTAACGCTACGAAGGCTATTACTGAAGAAATGAGAGTCGGATCAACACTCTCCTCTCGCCGAGCTGGTTCAGAGAATCCAGAATCGCATGGATCATCATCCTCCCCTAAGCATGATAAGGACAATGAACAAGAAGTTGCTGCTGAAATTGAAAAACCCCAGCCCGGACTGCCTCTTCCTGAGTTGCCACTTCCATTTTTGGACCAGGAAATTGGCTTGGGATTGGAATTTGATTCTCTATTCACTGACCATGTTAATGAATTTGCGCATATCTTCAATGACTTTGACTTGTCAGATGACATGCTTCTTGGCAATGCTAATGGACTTGACTCTGCTATAACAGACTTCGATTTGAAACTTGATGGAGTTGAACTCAGCATGGGTCTTGAAAATGTGGAGCTTCCATGGTTTGACGAATCTTACAACATATCATGCCCATAATTTTTCATGTAGGACCGGTTGGATTTAGTAGTATTAAGCTGTTTAGGAGATGTTTTGTAGGAGTTAATCTGGTGAACTGCAACTTAGTTCACTAGATTCAATTTTGTGGCATTATTGTTTATCTTATCTCATATTTATTTAGTATGTTTATCTTAATCGGTTTTTCACGTGCTACCAGAGCATTCCAAATGCCCATTCCTCGTTTTGTCGAACTCATATTGTCCTTGATAGTAATATTGGACCTTGTCTTCATCTGGTTGATATTCCCTTCAATGCTAAATGCATAAAACTGTGGCAGTGAGCACGCCAAGGCCTAGCAAGTTTTCAACTCCTGGATATTCTGCAATCTTAGCCATTCTGTATTTAGGTGTATTGGATCATACAGCGCAGGTCATTCAGAAATATGAACTTGGTTCCAGACATAAATATTTGGTTTCTACATCTTCATGATGAAACTGTTAGATAAAACATTCATGAGGCTAACTCAAGTTCTGAATCCACAAGAAATAACTGGTTTGAATCTGATACAACTATGTATATAAATCATAGATCACAATGCAAGTGCAAGTGCAAGTGCAAGTGCAAGATTTCAGATCATAATATCAACATATGTTTATACTCTTTTACAGCTATTTGAGTTTAACTCCAGAATGATATTCAAGAATTACTTACTAGCAAAACGCCATAAATTTATTTAGTATGTAGTGACTGTCCTTGGTGAGGTGAACGATGCTATCTCTCTGCCTCAAAAGCTCATCAGGTGCTGAATAAAAACTATGCACATCAAAAGTCCAAAAAAGGTGCACCGTGCACATCCATGTGGAAGATATTTAAGAATCTCACAGGGGTACCTAGAATTTGCTTTGTGCTGCTGATGTAGCTCTGACTACAACTCCCGCTACAGCTTGCGGTTCATTGATGCAGATTGCTTCTCTCCACCTGAGTATATAGTGCGGTTTCAGAATTGTACAACCACTGAAATTTAGTCTCATCAAAACATAAAATACATTAAAGGTACCTTTCCTCTGACTTATGTTCTTATTGGCAGTGGTCTAAAAGTGATTGTTCCATGAAGAGCTTCTTCAAGAACATTCGCCGATATTGTAGTCTTGATTGGAACACGGAGTTTGCTACCAATGTTACTATCATAAGCCCATAGTGTAACAAGTTATTTTCAGCAACAGAAGATTGAAGGTAATCACCTGAATAATGCAGCAGATACTATGATGACAAGTTCCCAGACTGGACAAGTCAATTTCCATGTCCATTCCCTCAGGCCCCGTTTGGTTGCGGGGAAAAAGGATAGAAAAGGAAAAAATTTGAGTGCAAATGAAATGTGTGTTTGGTTGTAAGGAAAAAAAAAGATCAAATTTTCCTTACAACTTTCTCATGAGAAAATCATTTTTTTAATTTTTTTTCTGACTTGTTTTTTTCGCAACCAAATGGAGGCTTGGTGGACATGAGAACCTATATCGCTAAATTACACTTATACATTTCATGCTTTTAAACAGATCTAGAACAATTTTACGACTTTCAGTAGCTACTATAAATCAATTTATACTATAATGACTCACCTCGAACCAGGCATTGTCGTACTGCCTTCTTTTTTCAGGATCAGACAGTCATACAAATACCCAACTTCCTTGAAAAGCTCGGAAGTTTCAGGGTTGTTGGTGTTTTATCTGGATGATACACGCTCATAAAAAATCATTGCAACAAACATCAAATTCACATCAGCATTCAACAAAAAGTCGAAAGTCGAAACTTACAAAAAAGGAAACTAGAGAAATAAAAAAGCATACTTTAAAGCAAGCTTTCTGTAAGCAGTCTTGATCTCCTGATCTGATAAGCCCATGGAGACACACCTCATAAGAGCATCCAATGGGAGCCCAAGTCTTGGTCTCCAAGTCCTGCATTGAGACACGTGAAGTGGACTTGGCTCTCTTTTTTGCATCGGACAGAATCAGACCTATTTCCTGGGCAAGTTCTTTTGACAAAAGTGAAAGTAATGAGACTCATGCTGAATTTGTTTGAGTATTGGAATAGAATAAGTGGCTTCAAGTGTAGGTGAAAATGAGTTTGTGAAGCGGATCAAGACAAAACAAAAATCAAATCTTTATCCTCTCCGCAATCTCAATCAGACAAAACCCATATCTTGAAGCGGATCGATTGTGAAAATGAGATGAACTGAATGGAATTGTTGAGAAAAGAGAAGATGTCCGTAATTACCAAATTGGGATGATCGATAGAGGAGGAATTGCAAGATTAGAGTTTTCGAGGCGAGAGTTTCTTCAGCTGGAAAATCGAGAAGAAGAAGAAGAAAAAATGGAAATGCGAAGTCCAGTTTCCATAGATTGCTCGACTGCCGTTATGACAGTACTTAATCTAAGAAAAATCAACTCAGAAATGCTGACAGATGAAGACTTTAATCCGTGGTGATTGATGCAGTTGTTAAACTGGTAAGTTCAGTTCCTCTGCGTATTACTATGATTCTAACCGAACCAAGAACAAAAAGATATGTACATTGTCTCAAACTTTATAGGTAGTTGAGCTTCTATATATCCTAACATGGACTTGGGAGCCACTGAAACCATGCTGTATAAAGATGAGTATGGAGCATGAATATAAAGTCTAGTAATACTTTACCCGCTGGTGTTTGGAGTCGTAGACCTACTGATCCATTTATCCGTGACAGAATTCGGTGACGCTGGAGGTATTCTACTCTTCAGCATCAATACGGAAATATCTGTTTCGTGTGAAGGTAATGGTTGTTCTTCACATATGGCGTCTTCAGTTGTATTTGTATCCGTATTCTCCATTTCATGATCAGTGCTTTCGATTGCTCGTAGAACTTCCACAACCTCATCCATTGATGGCCGCATTTCCTTGTCCTGCTGCAGACATCTAAAAGCCAGTTCAGCCATGAGGCTAGTCATTCTTTGAATTTTTGTATCTGATTTACACCCAAGAGACGGATCAATGAGCTCGTCCAGCGCGCAGTTTTGAATCTTGGTTATTGCCAAGTTTGCTAAATTTATCTCATGTTTGTCTCGGCAAATATCGACTGCTTGTAGAGATGATATTAGCTCGACTAGAACGACTCCGTAGCTGTAGACATCGCTTTTTTCACTGAGTTGATAGCATAAGTGGTATTCTGGGTCAACATATCCTGGAGTTCCTTGAGGGGCCGTTGACACGTGAGTCATGTCCGTTGGGAAAAGTCTCGATAACCCAAAATCAGCAACCTTGACGCAAAAGTTGCTATCCAGGAGAATGTTATTGGTTTTCACATCTCGGTGTATGATCTCATTCGCGTGAAGGTAAGCTAGTGCGCTAGCAGTCTCCATGGCAATGCTCATACGGACAGGCCACGTTAAGGGACTGTAATGAGCTCGGTCACCGTGAAGATGATCAGCCACTGTACCATTAGGTACGTACTCGTATACGAGAAGAAGTTCACGACTGCGGCGTGAAGTGCACCCATATAGTGATACAAGGTTTTTATGTCGCATCTTCGTCAAAATCTCAACTTCAGTCATGAACTGCTCGACCCTCCTGACATTGTGCTCATACAGTCGCTTGACTGCAACTTCCCTACCATCTTTAAGCACACCTGCAACAAACAAATTCAACGATTTTAAAAACTTTTCATTTCAATAAGTTATTTCCAACAAGGCCTGAAAAATTCATTTCGATTTTTTTTAGTACCATAATAAACTGTTCCGAAGCCTCCATCCCCAAGTTCTTTCTCAGGATCAAATTTATCGGTGGCTTGCTCGAGCTCCTGGTAAGAGAAAACAGGAATACCAAAGTAGATACTGCCACGTTCGAGCTCTGATGTTGAAGTTGGATTGGACAATATGTGCCTAGAGAATGCACGGTTGTGCCTGCGCCAAAGCCAAAGAGCAAAGACTAACAAACACACCAAGATCACTGCAGTAGCAACGCCTGCAGACCAAGTTCAACTTAGTTCAGTCCAAGAAATTTTCAAAGGAAAAAAGAACAGTAGTCCTCAGTTGAAATTGGTATAAGTTGTACCTGATCCAATCTTCAGTTTCAACCATTTACTTCCTGCATTAGTTGGTTAGAAAATATGTAAGCAACAATCAGATAAGTGTGGATATGGAGTTTGATGATGTATTATGGCCTTAGCTAGTGCAAATTTATAATAAAATTTATCAACTTGGCCAGTTGATGCACACAATTATAAAGAAGAAGAAGAAGTAAAAAAATCAAAAGCAAAAAAAGAGATGAATCTAAGCAAAAACAGCCTCCACATGCTCAGAATATATTCTTTAAGGTAAGAGTAGTTTATCAAAGAGTGACAGAGAGAGATATAGTGGTTGGGTCAGTCAGCTAAGGCAGATATGAATTTTGAGGCTTAAGGTCAGCAATGGTGATTGGTGACTGCCTGCTCTGGTTGGTGGTCTGCCATGGCTGCCAAGGAGAGACCACCATACACCTGTGTGGCCACCACCACTACCACCACCATATCACATCTATGCATCCATGTCTTTTTAATTCTAGCAACATTTAAAAGTCCAAGCTGTGTTCATCTAGCACGATTGATTAGATAACAACACTTTTTTTTAATAAAAAATTGGCACTTTCTTTGCTATCTTCATTCTTTGAGAATCGACAAACATCTTATAGTAGGTGAGAGTTGAGACCCACTTTTGCACTGGGATTTAATTTTGGTATATTCATAGGGCCAACTTGGTAGACTTTCATTGTATAAGTGACACCACTCCACTCACACATTTCACTTATTAATCACTCCTACTCTTATTTCATTGTCACTCTCATTTACAGTATAATTTAACCCACTTACTACTATTATTATTATGAAGCGCTTAATTTAATAAAAAAGATTCAGCAACAACAACAAAAAATTTAAACACCTCGAAATTCAGAGTGTATTTTTGCATTGGAAAACTAAAAAGCCACCTCTTTAACTATGCACCAAGACTCGGTCATTTTGGGTAATTTCTGTAAATATTTTTTTTAGCAAAATACCCTTTAGAAAGTTAGACAAAAAAGTAGCAACTAAAGTAAAGTATAGTGCAAATTCCACACTCATCCTCTTTCAAATTTCAATATTCTTATTATTCATCACACATCATTTTTCACTCGCTCTAATCTTTCTATATATAATTGGAAAGCGTCGGTTACTCTTCAAAAAAATATTATTAAAAAATTAATCTCCCTATTAATAAAATCGTCCATTTCAATTCCTAAATCATATCTTTATTCCTCATTTATCTCTTATCTCTATTTTTTTATCGACTCCTTATCCATTGAAATTTTTATAGTAAAATTATTTTACGATATAATTATTCTAATATTCTAATGAGACATCATAAATTTTAAAATGAAAATGCACCGTTAGAAACTAATTGAATACTAGTCTCTATTAAGAATTAAAAATCCGATAATAAAATAAAATTACATTTTTTTGATTTACGTAATTTAGAAGATTCAAGTCCAATTTTAGTCCGATAATAAAATAAATAAGTGAAATGGGAACATTATAATAAATATAAAATAAATGCGTAGGGTAATTACCAGAAGCATGAGGGCAAGTGAAGGCATAAGCTCGATCGGTACAGTAGCACATAAATCGATAATCCAACTCGTCAAACCCACACCGACCTCCACTCGACCGACAATGGCTGCAATTCGTCGCTTTCCAGTTCAGCACCAACCCTTTTCTCACTGAATCCTCATACGCCTTCCATTTATCCACACCGCTCAAATTCTCCACCAATCGCGTCCACACAACCTTCTTACATCCATTTGACGGATACTCCACCTTCGGATCATCTTTGAAAACCGCAAAGATGGGATCTTTGGAGTTGTTTGAGGTGGAGCAGTTCACTTTAAACGAGTTGGGATTCGGAGGAAGAGATGATTTTGGGCAGTCACTGTACAGAGCCACTGTGTGCTCCTGGCCTGTGGTGAAATTGAAACGGATGCCTTCGAGAGTCAAGTTGTGAACTGGGGGTTCGCAGGTTCGGGCTATACTGAGAAATCGGGCGTCTGAGACGCGGAGGGAGCGGTTGTGGTAGAAGATTTGTTGTACCTGGAAGGTGTTTGATAAAATGCCTAACAAAAGTGTGTTATTGGTGCAGGTGAGATTAAACCCTGGCTGGCCGCAATATGATGGCTGCTGGCCTTGGACGTGAAAAGGGTAGCTGACGTTTGGAATTTTTCCGCAAGGTATAGGCGCACACTTTTCGTATTTTTCGAATATGCATAGGCAGATTTGTGATGAACATATACAGAGTAGGATACATATGTGCATGGGAGTGTTTTGATTCATTTAGTGGTCGAGATGAGGATAAATAGTTTTGGGTGTTTTGGGAGCGATGATTGGGTTGTGGGAGAAGTGAGGACTTTAGCACCATGAAAGCTAGATAGGTTATCTTAGCTGTTAGAGGAGAGTCATGACTTGGGTATGTGCTTTGCTTGACTTGGTAAACTATGGATGGAATTTTATTATTGACGGGGTGGCTTCCTGTGTTCATATTTGCCTTGAGGGACCATTGTTTAGTTATTGGACATGTTTATTTGTTTATTGTGCTCAATAATTACAAGAATTGAACGTACTTGCCTGCCTGTTTAATTAGACTTATAAATTGTGCATGTCATGTGTTTAAGGAGAATCCAAACTTTAAGGGAATATGTTGGTAGTTAATTGACATCTAAGGACATATCCTATACCTCTTGGTATCCAAACTTATGGGCTGTTGCAATGAATGTCTTTAAATATATAATGGACATTGCCATGGCGCAGAAGTCATTAAGCCTTCATTTGGGATCAGGTTTTTCTATATCTGTACCAATCACAATTTATTCTTTGACATCTACGATCTGTCCATGAACCCATTACAGGGTTTATGTGGCCTTTTCAACATTAAGCAACTTCGCTGCAATATGTTGTCTTGAGCGAAGTGAGTGCTTGGCCGTAGCCATCAGTCCACCGTCCAATCCAAGATGAATTGTTGAGCTCGAGAACCCAAATTTATTGGGTGGTAACACGTACGTGTCCGATTTTATCATTCAAACCTATTGAATATCTATCCAGTTTCCAGTGTAAGAGTAGTTTAGGTCCATCAATATCTCCTAATGAACGAAAACTATATTAGTAGACATTGTACCTGGTTCAGAAGTAATCTGGAGCATAGAGATCTCGATTAAAAACATGGTTCAGTTCATTTTGGTGTGACAGCATGGAGTGGTTTCATTTTTCTTCATCAAAATATCTTCTACAGGGATATCCATTCAATCATTAGCAAGATGCAATTACTATTTTCAAGCGTGTCGGTTTCTTAAAAGTGTCGGTTTCTTGAAGTATTGGACACCACACATACAGATTTACTATACTTAAGTGTCCGTACAACATAGCTAACACACAAGTAGAATGCCTGAACTATGTTTTGTATTTGAAGTTTTGAACTAACATGTAGTCGACCAATCTGTACACTATAAATAGCTAATTTGACAAACATGGAAAACTTAATTGAGGCAGAGGATCACTAAGATCACTCTTTCTCACATGCACCCAAAATCTAAAAGTGATATCAACCGGACTTCTACAATTAGGACAATCAGGCCTCCTCCTCAGCCAAGCCAGGACGCAACCGCTGTGAAAAACATGTCCGCATTGCAGCTCCAACACTTGTGACTTCTCATCCAAATCATCCAAACACACCACGCAAAAACTCCTTTCCATGCCCGTAAACTCCTGAATCATACGATTCACCCACACCTCCAGTACCCTTGAAATAAGTTCTTTTGCTGGCTCAGTTACCTCAATCCAATCCATCTCCGCAACCGCATTGCACATCTCCCCCGCCTCCCACTTTTCCTTCATGTTCCATATCAGCTCTCTCATCATAAGTCCAGGATTCTCAATTTCAGCTGTTACAAGAGATAGCCCCATTGACACCATCTCTCTCGTGATCCAATGCTCGCACTCCTTTTGAGTTTCCAACGCATCGAATGGGATGATAATCCTCTTCTGCTGAGGTGCTATTGGATTCTCGATCCAACCTGTTGTTTTCGACTGTATCCTTTCGGTCATTGTGGCATTGATTACAAGAGTTGGTTCGTGGAGTTTAGTCATGTCTTCCGGTGGGTATATTTCGAGTTTTGCGGATTGTATAAATCCCAATGCGTAATAGGTACACTCCTCCGAATACGCCATGGAAGAATGCTACTCAAGAAAATCTAGCAGATGTACTTTGTGGAAGTTGCTGGTGCTGGAGTACGTTATATACATATAAGTATATAACTACAAATCCTAACTGGATTCGCACTTTTACATGTTTCTATAAAAAGTTCTTGTAGTATTTTCTTTGTTTCCAAATTTTACTAAACTGCATTTTTTTTATTTAAAAAAAAGAATAAAGCTCTTTACACCAAAATCGGAGCTATGAAATGTCCAAAACAGGAAGACAAAAAATAATGAGGACAATAAAATCTTTCACTGTACTTCATTTCATGCTTAAATATCGGCATATTTAAAGCTAGCTATGTGTTTCCTAAAACAAGTTTGTGACTGAATTTGAACTTGAGGAGTTTCTAAATATTTTACATTTGTTTCCAAATTACACAAATTCCCTATTGTTTCCAAATTTTTGAGTTGATTTAGTGGGAAACAAATTGCATGATCCAATCAATTCGCAACCGTCAATAATTATGAGGA
Organism: Echeveria elegans; assembly: GCA_035048345.1. Classification (NCBI taxonomy): domain Eukaryota; kingdom Viridiplantae; phylum Streptophyta; class Magnoliopsida; order Saxifragales; family Crassulaceae; genus Echeveria; species Echeveria elegans. Next base: position 131,801 of record JAWWMW010001891.1, on the reverse strand, counting down.
AAAAAAAAAAGGAAACTTTAATTTTTTTTTTATAAATGACCTTCTTTAGCAAGAAATTAATTTTTCAATAAATATCAACTCGATCAATGATCGAAATTCAATATCAGCATTTGCACCATGATTCCTTGTTTTCATATATTCGTATCACTCTTATGATGATGTATTTACTGGCTAATGATTATCCATTTTTAAGATTGCAGAGGCAGGAACTGGTTTCCACAATCATTCAGGACGCGGATGTAGAAGACCCTTTCATAAATGCAGCTAGTAATTATTTAAATTCTGCTCTGGAAGAAGCGGTAGAAGTACAGGCAAAACCAGCGATTGAAAGAACCAAAATCATAATTTCCATCCAAGAAAAATATAGTCGGTAGCATATTCGTGTTTATAAGGTGCATTATTATGCTGCCCTAAAACTCACATTACTATGCTACTTACTATCCAATGTAGATGTCAATAATTTGGTTCCTGAGTTCTCTTTCTCTTTCCCTTGCTCTGTATTGCTCTCATTCTTTTTTGGGTATTTATTACAAATTCATTTGAGATTAAATCTCTGAGATGGTTGAGCTTTGGCAGCACAGGATACATTTGGTTTTTTAATGACGCGCCGTAAATACTTAAAAATAAAATGAGTTTTTGGAGATGATCACCTTTCAGTCTCATACAAGTTCAGTGCTACTCTGACCTAACATGATTTTAATTTTTTACGTGAATACATGCATTTACTAGTTTACTAAGTGCTTTCAACTTAGTCACCCATTTAGTCTACCTGCCCAGTTTGCGGAAACAAAAAAGGCTTACTATTTTTTGCTAAATGCTACATTTGACTCTGTGGAACTGTCAGTTCTGGATGAAGGTTTCCTTACATCGTCGTCAGGTTGTGAATTTTACTATCGAAGTGTAGAATATTGGCTTAGCGCAGGCATCAGTTACAGTAAAATGCAGGTCTTAATGTACAATGGATAAACATACTTATTCAGTAGTCAACTTTGTGTGAAAGCATTTTGTTTGATAGTAGTGTTGGCATATTCTGATCGATATCACCCTATCACATTGATGATTTTCAGATACAATTTTATTGTTACATTCAATTTTCTTTTATTTGTGTTAGTGTATTTCTATATACTTGTAGTTTGTTCAAGTATTAAATAGCTTTGAATAACCTGAAGTTGAAGGT
>JAWWMW010001891.1:90065-101781 GCA_035048345.1 Echeveria elegans | reverse complement strand
TTTTAATTTTAATTTTAATTTTAATTTTAATTTTAATTTTAATTTTAATTTTAAAATTTTATTTTATTTTTAATTAATGGGACGGACCGGGCCCGTTATCTTTAATTTTAATGGCACATTTGTAATCAATAGTGGTGGGACGGGCATTTGTGGAATTCATATCTGATGAGTCATCTGTTTCCATATACTTTTATAAATATAACAGAATAGCATTTTGGAGCGACGAAATGCTGTTCTGTTATATTTATAAAAGTATATCCATTCAACGACGAATCAAGCTTTATTCGAGCCGGGCCTGAACATAAAATTTTGGGTCAAGCTTTACAATCCATTCAGCGACGAAATCAATCTCATTCAGCGACGAATCGAGGTTTACAACTACATGAGGCACAACATGACTTAACTTTTGAATCAAGCTTTCAACGAATTGGGCTTTATTCGAGCCGAGCTCGAACAACAATAAAATTTTTGGAACTGAACCTGAGCATAAAAATATTAGGGTCTACGACCCGAGCCGAGCTTTGGACTGCTCGAGCTCGGCTTGAAATTACAAAATTTAAAAATGGAGCGGGAAACGTTGGAAAGTTTGAGGGGAATCGAATGGAGACACGTGAAAAAAAATTGAATTTCTAGAGCCTTTTCACAATCATCGTGAGGTTTAAAATTCATCGCTAAAATTCAAATACATGTATACATTAATAGCAGCATATTGCATCACCGTGTCAAGTTTATAAGTTTAAATCACGAATCCGGCTCGACCCATTAAAAATTAAACGCATCGTATCTCACATCACTCACATTACTACACGTTCAAAAATCAATTATATATAAACTCTTCCATATATTCGACCAGGGGCGGAGCTAGGAGGGGACAAGAGGGGGAGGTCGACCCCTCCTAGCCCGGGAAAAATTCCTACTATCGTTTTGAATCGCGAATTTGATTATTATCTGATACGAATTTGAGTTTGACTTCAACTAGAGATATCTAGATAATTTGATTAGCTTTGTAATGGTATATAGAAAGTATAAAACGGATTTGTAATAAATTAATAATAATTTTTTGAATCATTAGAGGTCCTATATTAACAAATCGACATGTAACTGCACAGACCCACATTTTAAATTGCAATTTCTAAGATCTTTTGATCCAAATTTGAATTTGACTTCATCTAGAGATACCTAGATAATTGAATTATCTTTCTAATTGTATATAGAACGTAGAAAATAGACATGTAATGAATTAATAGTGTATTTTTAAATCGATAAAGATTCTATATTGTGAGTTTTATCAGTAGTGGGTAATAGTTAATGAGTTAGGAGGCAAGTTAATTGCAGGATTTAGATTTTAAATAAAAAATTAAGTATATTTTATATTGTGTCATATATTTCATTATCTAGTGAAAACATGAGACTATAACAATGGACCATTAAAAACGCAATATTTATATTCCTATCAGAATCATTGTACTCTTTACCCAATTAGTATAATATTTTTGAACAGAGTATATTAACTTTATATGATATTTCCCCTCATTTTCTTAATTTTTTTAAAACTGAATCATCTATTAACTTGTATTGTGCGGAAAAAAAATTCGACGACGTTGCCCCGAACCCCCTTCTAGCAGTTCGGCAGACTTACTTATTCAGAAAGCTTAAATTTCATTCCTTTTTCCTAAGGTCATTATAGCACCATACATTGACCCAATCATCTGTCAAATTAACGAAACTGGAACACTCAAATCCGACACAAAAACTTCCAGATTAACAAGAGAAGCAGTGCTCATTCATCAGGTATAACCGCTTCACCGCACTATCTAAACTTGTTCGAAACACTACCTTTCATTTCCAGCAACAAAACTTGTTAGAATAGAAGTAAAAATAACAAAATCAGAACACATAAATTCGACAAAATCACATTCAGATAAATCAAAATTATTATATGTATTCAAACAGGAAAAGTACATCAAATCACACAAAGTCGCCACAAACCATTACCACATCCGATCCATCCTTCAATCATCCTTACTCTTCAACAGCTCAACTCTCTTACTCAACGCATCAATCTGCACAACAAGCCTCGTAACAGAAAACAAAATCCAATAAAACACCAAAGCAGCACCAATCAACAAAGCATTCCTTTGACTCTTCATAACACTCTTCTGATGCCTTAAATACTCAGATGGCGAACACGATCCAGCGTGTTCACATGAAGGCCGATTCTCGTATTTCCAGTAAATATCCATCAACAGAAAAATACAAAACGGGACGATTGAGAGAAACGGCTTAAGCATACTGCGTGTGACGGAGACGAGACCTTTGCGGAGTGAATCTAAGCCGGGAATGGTTAGGAGGAGGACCATCAAGGCTTCGGCAGCGGCGGCGTAGCCGAGAACAACCCATTCGAGAGCCATTTTGCGATGAAGGTGAAACCCTAGATCTGGAGAATTGGGGATTTCTTGGTGAGGAAGTAAAAGAGTGACTAAGGACGTGGAGAACGATATATAAAGGAGTGGAGAGTGACACGTGGCGGATGGATGGAGGTTTGTGTGTTTGGCTTTGGAGCACACGTGGAGATTTCGTTTTGTTTTTATTTTTTTAATGACTTGTTCTTCTAGATGAATTTCTAGTAAAATTTATTAATTTTTGGACATGTTTTATTTGAGAACAAAGTGTTTAAGAATTATTAATAGCACTTACAATTAAAAATATATGTTTACGTCGTTATTTTGAGAAAGATACGCAGTTTGAAGTCCTGAAAACAGTGATCTTCCAGTCTTGTCAATTTTTTTGGGACGTCTTTGTCCGCTTTATATAATTTTAAACTATATATTTTATGTTTTATTCATAATTTAATTTATTTAATAACATATTATTTTTATTTATAATTATTCCTTTAAGTAATAAGAAAATAATTTAATTTATTTAATAACATATTATTTTTATTTATAATTATTACTTTAAGTAATAAGAAATATATACTCCGTATATTTTTTACTACCTATAGGTTGACCGAATTAATTTAATATTTGAAAAATGCCTTAAATTTATCTCCAATTTTGTCCGCATTCGTAGTTTCCGTTTTGTGTCAAATTCATTTGATAGTTAAATCAGTAAAAAAACAAAATAAACAAAGGTGGTTTGGTCGAACGTTAATCGGCAGTGCAGACGCAGATCATCACATTTTCGCAAGTCACCGATCAAATCAAAATCTAATCTTCTTCTTCTTCGTCATCTCATCTCAAACCCTAAGCTTCCTTTCCCCAGGTTCAGGTAACCCTCTTCTTCCCTTGCGCTTCAATCCTCGCCACGCTGACATCACTCCTAGTCCCTTTTTTCCCCTTTAAAAATTGTGAATTATTTTGTAAGGTTTTCTAACTTGAGCTACCTTTGACTTTGAGTGGATATCTGTTTTCAAAGATAGGATGTTGGGATTTTTATTGAGGCAAAAATTGGTTGCTCCAAGGGTTCACTTTCAGGTGTTTATTTGTTTTCAAAATGTTCAATTTTTGATGTAATTTTCATTTTCATAGAGTAGAGTAGACCTTTTATGATGATATTGGAGTTCTTCGCAGAATGTTAAACAACTTGGGCCGGCAGCTGTGAGGAGTTTCGCAACGGCGGGAAAAGAGGTTTTCTATTGCTATGTGGTTATATAGTGTTGGTTCGAGTGTTTCTTGTACTGTTTGTATGTTGCGTGTTACAAACTGTTATTGAAGAGTTTCCACAGCTTGGAGTATTCATTGCAAGCTCCTTAGAAAGATTCAGGAATAAAGGAGATTCAGTCTTCAGTTTTCTATTTCCACCTTTCTGTCAAGACTTGATTTGCTATGTTTCTTGTGCAAGTGAACTGAATTCTTAGCTGTGTAACTACGTGCCCGTAGTGTAGCATCTTTTGGATGCAGATGCTTCTTATATTTTTGCTGTTTTCGTCATTATAAGTTTACACGCAGATGACTGTTAGAGATGCCTTAAATTCTGCTATCGATGAAGAAATGTCTGCTGATCCTAAAGTCTTTTTGATGGGTGAAGAGGTTAGTTTCGTGGTCGAATTGTTATGACTATTTATTTTCCCATAGCTATTAGATGCGGTTCCTAATCAAAGGGTCTGATCACAGGTTGGAGAGTATCAGGGTGCTTACAAGGTTTATACTCTTTGCTTTTACGAATACTATTTTCAGCTCTCTTTTCAAAAATATTAGGTCTGCCTCTTAATTATTAGTTACATATTATGTAGATTTCCAAAGGGCTTCTCGAAAAATACGGTCCCGAGAGGGTTTTAGATACCCCAATCACTGAGGTAACCTACTTAAACACCTAAAAGGCGCCTATATTCACATTGTTTACTAAAGCTTTCGCCGGCCGTTTTCTCACTGTATGATTGTTTTCTTTGTAGGCTGGTTTTACTGGAATTGGAGTTGGTGCGGCATACTATGGCTTGAAGCCAATCGTGGAGTTCATGACTTTCAATTTCTCTATGCAGGTTTAGATCTTTGTATATTGCCTGCAGTGTGTCTTGAATTGAGCTTATTGTTGATGCTCATACTTCGTTTATTAAGTTGTTGCTTCTTCTCATAACTGATTTTTCTTTTATTTTTTTCATAACTAAAAGTACAAGAATTAGTCCAGAGTCCGTTACTTGTTCCTGGTATTAATACAGGCTATAGACCACATTATTAATTCGGCTGCGAAGTCAAACTATATGTCTGCTGGGCAAATATCTGTACCAGTTGTCTTCAGAGGGCCTAATGGTGCTGCTGCTGGTGTTGGTGCCCAACATTCCCAGGTTTACTCATTGCTCCTTTAACCATAATTTATTCTTATTGTTGTGCTGAAGGTAATCAGTATACAGTATCAATGATCAGAATTCAGGAATTCGGGGTTGTCTAAGTCATTACTTAACTTTTATTTACTAACATCTAGCTAATCTAAGACGAACAAGAGACGTAAAGATATGATTCGCTTCGTATTGCAGTTTGTGCTATCTTACTTTCCTTTTGCAGCTTCTTGCCTTCTTTGTTCAGAATCTGACAAACAATTGTGTTTTGATTTCAGTGTTATGCAGCTTGGTATGGTGCAGTACCAGGGTTAAAAGTTCTGACTCCATATTCATCTGAAGATGCCCGTGGACTTCTAAAAGCTGCAATCAGAGACCCGGATCCTGTTGTCTTTCTTGAGAATGAGTTGTTGTGAGTAATGAGGTTAAACAAACCAGTGAGGCAGTGAAGCATGTCTCCAGATTCAAAATGTTGCAATTAAAAAGTTTAATGTGAAAACGATTTCCAGGTATGGTGAATCGTTCCATGTTTCAGCTGAAGCTCTAGACTCTAGCTTCTGCCTACCAATAGGCAAAGCAAAGGTATTATATTCTTGCTTAGCAGTATAAGATACATTTTTAATCCTTAAGAATTTTTATTTGTGTGACGAGGCTTGATTGTCGTCTGCCAATTTGTATATTACATTCTTAGGTTGTTCATTTCCTTATTTGTATTGATAGATTGAGAGAGAAGGAAATGACGTAACAATCACAGCTTATTCCAAGATGGTTGGGTATGCTCTAAAGGTCTGATTCTTGTCTCTACTTTCCGTTACTTATTTTGTTTTCCGTCACTAGAAGGTTGAATTCAGAATGCCAACAATTAGGGGTTTGTTCTTTTTGTGTTCTTTTTATCTGCAGGCAGCTGATATACTTTCCAAAGAAGGCATAAATGCAGAGGTAAGTGATCAATTTTACATTTGGAAAATTTCTGATTCTTAACTATGTGCGTCCTAAGCTAAGTGATCTATAATTACTTGATGAAATATTCATTTGGTATGCAGGTCATAAACTTGCGCTCAATTCGGCCACTGGATAGAGACACTATAAATGCATCAGTGCGCAAAACTAATAGGCTGGTAACTACAGAAGAAGGTTTCCCTCAGCATGGTGTTGGTGCTGAAATCTGGTATGTTTTCTCCTTTCATATCATTTTCAACTAATGATTTTAGTCTTGGGAGCTGCTAACATGTGACCTCCCTTGCATGCTTGGCAACCAGCACTTCAGTTATTGAAGAGAGTTTCAATTTTCTTGACGCACCAGTTGAAAGGATCGCCGGAGCTGATGTCCCCATGCCATATGCATCTAATCTTGAGAGACTGGCAGTTCCACAGGTTGGATAAGGCTGTCATTTACCCTGTCACTCATTGATGTGGCTTGTAACTATTTTTTATTGATTTCTGGAGTCATCGTCCTCGTACTTACAACTGATGGCCTTTTACTCTCAAATGGGCAGTAAGAAAGAATAATTGGAGGTATTTAAACTGACAAACTCCTTTTGAAACTGCAGATAGAAGATATTGTCCGAGCTGCTAAAAGGGCTTGCTATAGATCTGATTAACTGCCCAAATTAATCGTTCTCCGTACAAGGTTCAGGTTAACCATCTGAACCACATGATCTCTGAAGATGCCTCATGACAAAAGAGTTTGATCATGTTCTCATGCAGCTTTTGTTTATTTCAGGAGTCTTAGGAGATGCATTTTCCCTTACATACGGAATAAATGATAACTGAATTGGTCATCAACAAGGACTAATCTCTTAGTATGAGACAGTTATTTTCCACCCCTGTAATTCTTCAGGTCCACCCAAAAGCTTTTTCACTGGTAGAATCTGGATAATTTCAAATACCTTTTCAACTTCTAATCCGTCAATTAGCTTGTTAGCGAAAAGCAGACCTTGTATGATTACCTTGAAGGAATGAGTCAGTAGATCTGTCCAACAGGTCTTTTATATTCAACTGCAACTGTATGAGCGGCATCAGGTAGTAAATGACACCAAAACAACCCTACGCTTATAGTATTTTTCTGGCTCGCATAAAATCAAAATGCGTCTTCAATAGCACAATTCCAAGATTTGCTCTACCTGCGTAAAAACAGCTGAGCAGTATAAGATGCAAAAGTAGTATCATGATGCACAGATAGTTAAGCCATAAATGTTAAGATATATACAAACGGTTGTCAAATGCTAAACATGTACACCAACCTCAGTTTGTTCTTAGCCTCCGCCTCAAAGTTTATTAGCCTGACGTATTTTTCTTTTCCAAAACCTCTGACATCTCTCTACAACCACTCAACCACTCAATCTCAGCCAAACTTGCTTCGGGGTGGAGGACCTCCTTTCACGGAGGCGGCTTCCTCTACCCCTAGGATTTCTGTTTTCAATTATTTTTTTTTGCATTCTTAAACACATCTGGTGTTGATGGCTCGGTTGGGCGGATCCGACTGCTCGGAGCACGGCGACTTGCGGCGTAGACGGACGGCGCGCGGCGCAGTGGCGGAACTTTTCAGATCTGCTCATCTTGGGTCTCTGCTTCCTGCCGGTTTTAATGCTAAGCCTTCGGGTTGGTCCGGATCTGTCGTTTGTGTGGTTTCTCGCTCTGTTTTCCTGCTTCGGCGGTGGCGGTGACCGGCGGCAAGCTTTGTTATCTGACTGTGGGGTTTGAATGACGAGGTTTGGATGCCTCGGATCTATAGATCGGCGAAGATCGGGCTATGGGGTGCGGTTTCAGGTTCTGCTCCCCCTTCCATCTCCATCAGGGGCGGAGCCAAGAATTTTCTGGTGAGGGCGGAACTAGAAGGGGTTCGGGGGCAGCGCCCCTGATTTTTTCCCCCAAAGACAGTACAAGTTAACATATGATTCAGTACCAAAAATCAAGAAAATGAGAGGAAATATCATATAAAATTAACAAATTAACAATTCAGTACCAAAGACAGTTTTTTCTTAATGTATACCAATAAACAGTCGTACAAATTAACAAACAATTCGATAAAATAAATTAACAAACAATAGACATAGATACAAAATCTATTGGAATTGATGGTGTCATATGAATAATCCTAGAGCTCTGCACATGTCAACTATTCGCATAAAAACAAACAAATTAGCATCCAAACACAAATTCGAAAGGAACACGACCACCTTTCACCCTATCCAACGAAATTGGATCAAAATCTAATAAACAAACAATTAACAAACAAAACAACATACTTATAACTTACTCGCAGTCGCATACCGCCGGTAGCGTTGGAGAGTGGAGTTGCGCCGCGTCGAAGAGTGGAGCCGAGATGTATCTCGATTGAAATCCTCTCTGACCCTGCTGAGCGCCCCTGGCTGTAACCCTAACCCCGACTCGGCCAATTACCTCGTTGCAAAGCCAAAGCTTGAGCCTTTTTTTTCTTTTTCTATTTTTTCGTCACAAAACATCGTCGTTTTGTGACGAAAAAACAGAAGAAAAAAAGGGTCGAGCTTCGCCGGAGAAGACGTACCTGGCGGCGGGAGGCGGCTGCGGGGCGGACGAGACGTCAATAGCATAATACTCATCGATTTCCAGGCCGCGAATGGGTCAGCCGCCCCCCTCCGCCCCCTAGCTTCGCCCCTGATCTTCATGTCGTTCTTCTCTCTCGGGTCTTCCACCTTAGGTCCTTCACCAAACTTTTTCTTGCTTCCTTATGCGTCATGATTTTGTCATTTTGTCATTTCTCGTTGATCTGTCCCTTCTCTTTCACATCTGAAAAAATAAATCCTTGAAAATGGAATTCGTTTAGCCTCCGCCATTATCAATCTCAGCTCCTTCAATTAATTCAATTCTCATATCACCCATACTCACCTTCTCATCCACCTCCATATGTCAACCCCATTGAATTTGTGCCCTCGTTGTGATCATAAATCTTCAATCAAATTTACAACAAGTCGTCAACATAGGACTCAAACTCGTGGTCAAATTTGTTCAGAGTCATACAACAAAACTATTTGAATAAGGCGGCCTAAAAACAAGAAGGCGGGACTAGTTCTCCAAACCATTATGTTCTTCCTTCAAAAGAACAAAATAATTCAGGTTGGATTAAAAATCGGTTCAACCTGATTCACTGGTTGGACTATAAGGATCTTCTGGTTCTAGTCTAAAAGCTTATGCGCCTCCCTATATGCCATCAATGACTTTCTCAAATGATCGGGAGTGACCAAGTTTTACTTCTCTAGGTAAGTTTTCAAAATTCTAATGATTACTAAATTGTTGAATGATTTTGCAAGTGTTGAATTTGATGTCAATTATTCGAGATGTGTTGTTCGAACGAATGAAAAAACTCATCAATTTTTGATTCAAAGACTCTTGATGATACTGATTAATCTATCGTACAAGCAAAACGTAAAATTGCCATTGCAGTAGCTCTTGATTTGTAAATTGTCGAGATGAAAATGACTCTTAATTATAATAATAATATTTAAAAGAAATATGCAAAATGGCTCACAGTATCATGGTAAGACACCGATGGTCTAAAGAAGAATGAGCAGGGACGGACCCACGAATTGAGTTCGGGGTGACACCGTATATATGGTTATGAATTTGTGTTTCTGATACCACGACAAAAAAAGACCACTTTGGTGGTCGCAAATAACCTCCATGTGGTCGTTAATGTCATTTTCCGACCACATCCTTGTCACAAATCATGGTCGTTAAAACGTCAGTCGCTAAAACGTCAGTCGCTAATGACACTTTGCGACCACGTTGTCGCTAATTCATGTGACACTTTGCGACCACAATCCGTTGCGACCACGGTGGTCGCAATTTATTTACAAAATTAAAATTCCTGAAATTTTATTACTTAGCGACCACGTGGTCGCGAAATATTTATGAAATTATAATTCTTGAATTTTTATAGTTTGTGACCACGTGGTCGCAAATGTTCGATTAACTGAAAATTTTATTTGTTAGCGACCACGTAGTCGCAAAGTGTTTATGAAATTACAATTCCTGAAATTTTATTTAATTAGCGACCACGTGGTCACAAACCGTCGATTAATTTAAAATCCTAAAATTTTACTTGTTTGGACCACTTGGTCGGTAAAGAAAAAATAAAAAAATAAAAAAATCTTGCGACCATGTGGTCGCAAAATTGTATTTTTGTGAATAAAAAAATAATTAAAAATAATTAAAAATATTTCATTAATAAATTTTTAAAAACTAAAAAAATAATAAAAAAGTTTAAAATTAAAATATATTAAACCGAAATTGTTTTAACAAAATAATAGTTTACAAAATATTAATTTGAATACAGACTAATCTAAATCTGCATTCGACCCTGGCGGCGACGGCGGTCGGCGGGAAGAGGAAGCGCCGCCCTGATTGGCCCTCATCTCGGCCATAAACTGGTCTATCCTCCGTTGGTACTCGAGTTGGGCCTCCCTCAGTTCTTCCATCTCCTTCTGCATTTGCTCCATTCTTTGTGTCATCTCGTCACTGCGGCGCTGCAGCTGCGCCGGACGAGATGCCTCGCGTCTGGAGGAGGAAATCTGCTGAGTGAAGTAGTCCGGTGCTGCTCCGCCCACTCCAAAAACAGCACCGCCTGGCCCAACTCCGCCCACCGCCTCGTAGTAGGCCTCGCAGGAATCTTGAAAGGACAGCGTCTCCTCAGACTATTGAGTGCTCCTCTGGCGCGCGTGCGTGAGTGTGGAGCATCAACTCGTGAGGCAGGACGTGCCTCCCGAGTTTCTCCTCCTAAAAATTAAATTTAATATTAGTTAAATAATTTATAAAGTATAAAATTAAATATAAACTGTTAAAATAATTGCATACCATGCGACCCCGGTGCTTTGTAAATCCTATGGAACTGCCAGTGTGTAGCGACGGATTAGCCAGCCGATTCGCCTTTTGTCGTGCCCTTGTTCGGGCTAACTCTGGCGCGTTCCACTTCGCCATCCACCGATCCCAGCTGGCATCATCAAGCCATTTAGGTTTCTTCTCAGCCCTCCGATGATTATAAACAAGGTCAGTGTAGCGCTTTTTGGCGCGCCTTATCCACCTCTTCTTAATCTGCTCAACGGACATTGCAGGATCCTCATAATCCCAGCGGAAGTGAGTCTGATATAAAAAATTAGTTATACAATTATTAAATAATTTAAATGGAATTAAAAAATTGACTAACCCTCCATGCCGCAAACTAGCGGTATATGGACGCCTGACTGACGTCCTCCCACCTTTAACCGTTACGGTCGGGCTGCTCCTCTACAACGCTAGTGAAGACGCTTGCCACCCTATGGCTGGGCTCCAACCTACAATTTAAATTAATCAACGTCATTTTAATTTAAGAATTAACTAAATAAAAAATTATTAAATAAACAATAATAATACTTACCAATCGCCAGAGATGGTCAATTTCAGATTTGACCCTCATCCATGGTGCGTGCCCGTCGTGCTCGCACAGGAGGAGTAACATCAGCAGCAGCTGAGGTCGCAGCGTCTTCAGACGGCGTGCTCGTCCTTCTCATATCCGAGATTGAGCCGGAATAGGAAAGGCGGATAGCGGCGAGTAATTCATCGTTATTCGCAGATGGGTACGCTCGGAGCTTCGCTGCTGCGAGCTCCCCCCATCCTCCCCAGACTGGGAAGCATCACTCATGCCCGAAGGCCTAGGGGGACGTGAAACACGATGTGAGCCAGCCATAATCTTGACATTATAAAATAATAATTTGGCGTTAAAACATACAATTTCACTTCATAATTATTTTTACCATATAAACAGTAATAACATACAATTTCACAATAATATACAATTAACTATATAACAAATTCCACAATGACAACTAAGCAACAAACTAACCATATAAATAATTTCACAATGCCAACTATGCCACAAACTAACCTAATATACAATTCCACAATAACAACTACACAAAATACATACAA
>JAWWMW010001891.1:41260-51410 GCA_035048345.1 Echeveria elegans | reverse complement strand
TTAAAAATTTTAAATTTTAAATTACACTGACCACACGGGCCCAAAAATTGATCAATCAAGTCCCGCCCATATTTGACATGTTCGGTTGCACATTCGGGACGACGCATCCCCGTCGGAACGACGGGCGGTACACTAGTTCAACATATAAATGAATGCAGATTGTGATAATGGAGTGAAGATGAAAATAAACAGCTTGTAGATGAAATTGGAGCTGATATCTTGCCGGAGATTTATGGAGGCAAACCCAAGCTCATTGCTATGCAAGATTTTGAACTCGCACCACGAGATGAGATGACTCATGCGTAGTAACTGATAGCAGCAGCAATGAGCGAATGCTACAGGCACTAACTACAAACATGTGTAATGCAAAATCCTTTACTTCATTTCCACAACTGGTCTTTACCGATTACTCTGTTTTAAAAACACTCAAATAATGGAAGTTTATTTTTTTTCTTTCACCTCCTGTAAATCATAATTTATCTAATCAGTTTAGCAAAATTTGAAGTTTCGGTAGCTTGTTGAATTTTGTGATTCTGTACGAAAAAACCAAATAACCTAACATGATTACTTTAAGTCCGCATCCGAAACATTACTAAAGAAAAACAAAACCTTCCATAGCATCAAGTGGCGGAGCCACATAAAGCCCAGCTAGGGCCACGGTCCATCCTGACTTTGTAAAAAAAAATTGTTTAGCCAAAATTTAACCTCGTAAAATCCTGCCCCTTCAACTCTCTCGAAGTCAAAATTTGAATTGGTACTGATTTGCTTTCAGAATTATATCCTTCTTAATTCTCTCTGGTTCATATAATGGAACTTGAATGGACACTTACTACATACTTTCAAGATGTCACACATGACGCAAGATTTTCTAATATTGACGGAATAACAGGACTTGGTAAGAAAATGATTGAGACTAGAAAATATTTGATTCATCCTTTGGTTTATTTGCTTATCAAGTTGGCTATGCTTTTACCGGTTGCAACCGCGGGAGTGGAAAGAGCATTTTATGCTATGAATATTGTCAAGACTCGGCTTCGTAATAGGATAGGGGATGAATGGTTGAATGATCTGTTGGTTGCGTATATTGAGCGAGATATTTTATTAAGTGTGAAAAATGATGATGTAATTGAGACATTTTTGAAAATGAAATCTCGCAGATGAGTGTTGTAAACAGGTAATTTTAATGAATTGTGTTATTTATGATATTTTTTATATGTTGAAGAAAAATATATAATTTTATTTGTATTTTCTCTAAATAGGGATGCAAATGCTCAAGCTGAGGAAAAATATATAAATATTGTCGCCCCTCGTTTAATTTCCTGGCTCCGCCACTGATAGCAGCCAATATTGAGAAAATTGTATATTTCAGTAAATTAAAAGTTCTGTTTACCCTAATCAGATCAAATTCGGTTCGGTGAATCAGAATATAAAACTCTGTACATCAAGTGAAGAATACAATGTTGTAGGAAGGTCAGTTGACGTTTAAAAGACGAAGCAGGTTGTGTTCGTACGGATGAAGTTGAGCCACCACACGTGAGGATATTTATGATTATGAGGAGAGTTGTTTGAGGTATTCAACTAGCAAAGAAGAAAAAAAAGGAGAGGAGCTTAGATAGACTTGTACCAAATCTTTAACTTCCCCACAACCAAAATCTTGAGTTTTCAATGAGATCAGTTAGCATCAACAAGCATCCAAGGTCACCAAACTAGTAGTTAAATCTCTCACATAGCAGCAAACCAAAACTAGGGTAGCCTAAGTGTGCAATGCAAACAAAACTACCCTTGAGAAGAAGATGAGTTAAAATGAATTTTTTTGGTCAGGAAATTTGGGGTCAGATATTGCTAAAGTCAATCTTGGTTAGTTAGCTCATTACTGCTTATATTCTGATCTAGAACAAAAAAGAAACAAATTTGGTTTGACGTTTCTAGCTAGATACCGGTTCTGCGCCATGGTTGTATGAAGTATGAGGCATACAAGTTTGAGCAGCCAGGGGTCGCCTAGAAAGTTTTATTCAAGTAGGGAATAATTACATTTCCTGAATTTATCTGTGTAATTTTGAATTGAGATACAAGATTGCAAAATCGAAAGAATGAACAAACTAAGTACAAGGCAGATGTTTGCTTGTACATAATGACTTTGTTTTGTATCAAGTTAAATTAATTAAATACATTTATATTGTCGGAAACCACTCGTAGAATACGGATTTTTCCGATAGTCACCCATAAAATGTGATATTACTCAAAATCACTCATTAAATTATTTCAATAAACACCCACCCATTTTTTTATCAATAGTCACCTATATAAAAATAATCATTTCAATAAACACCCACCCATCGGAAAACAATTCATAAAAATAACAAAAAATCCAAAAACATTCAAAACTTCAGGAAAAAAATATATAAAAAAGCCACCCATTTAGTTTCATATCTAACAAAAAAAATGCCTTATGAATATTTTTGTATAGATTTGATTCGATATTTCAAAATTTTACAAAATTTTAGCACAAAAAATTATCAAAATATAAAAAATATATTTAATAATTTTCAACTAATGTTTTGAACGTCTTTGAATTTTAATAGATTTTTATAATTTTATTTGTTGTTTTTATTGAACAAATTGTCGATGAGTGGATGTTTATTGAAATGATTATTTTTATATGAGTGACTACTGGTAAAAAAAATATTTTAATTGGTGGTTTTGAGTAATATCACATTTTATGGATAGCTATCGGAAAAAATCGTAATTTACGAGTGGTTTCCGGTAATAAACCCTATTTTTGAAAGACATTCTTCTAATTTTTTTACATAATTACCTACGTCCATTTAATAAATGGATGATTTTCATTATTAGATTTCTCGATTTTCTGGATCGGACTCAGTAATTCATTTCAGCCATAATATCTGCATATATAGTGAGAGTAGAAAAATTGAAATTTCATATTTGTACCTAAACTGCAGAATGATGAACGGTGGTTAGAATTTCTCTTATCAAAGCAGAGATAGAACCTAGGAATGGTCCAATCCTAATAATGCAAGAAATTTTCTCAGGTAAAAATTAAACCAAATACTATATATTACCAACTTTGCATGTCCCCTAGCCCATTTCTTGGCAACATTTTCATGCCCTGCTTGGACTATAAATAGGGCATTGGATCCTTTAAATCTCATACTTGTTCCCAAAGCTTCTTCTCTCATCATCAATAATAATCTTCTCTATCTTTGATCTCTTTGCTTGCTATACAATATGTTCCACAAATTCTACTAATTATTCTCTTGATCTCACACCCATCACTTGTAGACCTAACACTAGAATTGCTGAACTTGTGACCATTTTCAAACCTCTGACAACATGTTGTTGGATGGGTTATGCCATAGCCAAGACAGAAATTGTGAAACCTCAACTCATGAGCTTGGCCATGAACAGCATCCCGGCACGGAAGTGGATCATTTCGAGCGGTCTGATGAATGTTCGGTTACATATGAGGATCAGAAGAGCATAATTTTGATCGCCAAGAAATGTGTAGAAGTTGAGTCTAGATTTATTTTGAGCGACACAACATCATCGGGCGATCAACTTGAGTATGATCAGTCGTACGAGGTTACTCTTGCAAGTGTTACAACAGATTCATCCCAACACGGAAAGAAGATTAAGAGCTCCTTAGGAGAAGATAGAGAAAACGTTGATGGGTTCCAGTCTCCTACTAAAGTCATGGATATGATTTTATCCGGCAGTTTAAAATGTCCACCTGCGCCTATGAAGCCTAAGGCTTCACCACTTAAGAAACGTAAAAGGGAGTGTTGGAACTTGCAGGCTGAGTTTGTGAATGAAGTTGAATTGGTGCTGAGACTTATGAGCCGTGAAGACGACGCAAAGCGAAAGAGAGCTCGCCAATTAGCCTCCGGTGAAATGAATGGAGGATCAATTAAGTCTCTAGCCGCGCATGAATAAAGTGATGTGTGTGAACAGCTTCACATGCAATACTGCCTTCTCAACACGCATCAACGCGGTATGTGAGAGGATCTAATTATAAATGAATGGTTAATTAGTGTGCGCTAGTGAGTGGGGTTTATGTATCAAAGTGTATAGGATCTTAATTTCATGTGATGGGATAGGGTTACAAAAGGGTATGTCTAACGTGTGATTGAGTTGTGTATCTTGAAGAGAAAGATAAGAGAGAAAGGCACTCAAGAGAAGTAAGGAGGAAGGAAAGGTGATTGTACTCGCAATATGTTAATAAAAACTTGTTTGTGTTATGATGTTGCTATATATGTATGTAAACTTCCTCATCACTCTCCACACTCCCCTCCTCTCTCTTATATTTTGTGATTAAGGCGTGTTTTGTTGTCTTTCAAGAGCATACATCTTGAGGAAACAAATTTCATTGTCAATACAAGCTCTTGAGAAGGTTTTTTTAATATTAGAATCATGGTCTCTTCACTTTTCTGATGAACTTTTTCTCAGGTAAAAGTAGGGGTCTTAAACCATATCTATTCACACGACGCAAATAAATCATACACATCTTAATGTCCCTTGCATTTATTCCAATCGCAGGTCTTCAAACTCGTTCAACGACACTGTTGATCATCAGATGTATTAGCGGTGTCAAGAGTAGGCTTAGTGTCTACTACGGTCCGGTTCTCCTGATCCAGCTTAACGATCGGAATAATGGGTGATGCTAAGCTTGATGCCTCGTTCTTTTGTTCCCAAAGGAAGGAGTAAAATCCGAGTGTGATTAATGAAATGCCCAGCAAGCAGCCATGTGTGACCTCCTCACCTAAGAACACTGCTTCCACCAATGCTGTGAGAACCAATGATAAGGAGTTGAACATGGGAGGATACGTTGGACCCTTGGCCGCCACAACATATGAAATCATGCAGAATGTTGCGGCAGTGGCCAGTGCACCCTACACCATAACCAAAATATATACATCAAACAAACTGATCTACCATACGTACACATATTGGTGGACGACGTTTGAAACCCTAGAGCATAAAAAAAAACCTAGAGCATAAGACCTTTGTTTTTCATTAACGAATAAATGATGGTCACTAGTTGAAGATCCCATCTCAAGGCCCAATCCGCTCTTCTTCTATTTAAGCATACCCCTACGACTGATGCTTGGGCTGCTGCCATTAAGCATGTCACAGTTGTTGTAATGTATCTGAGAGGGCATATTTTGTAGAGTTTCACCTGGTACAAATTCGAACATGATTATAAATTTGGAATAGCACTGATTGCCAGAGCCTAGACGAAACAATTGGAATGTACTTGCTGGTATTATAAACCAAATGGAATAGGATAAACAACTTCCTAACAGGAACAAAGAGCCACGAAGCCAATGCACTTCGGTAATCACAAGCCCGATATGATATGAGGAGAAAAATTAAGATGGTCGATGGAAAAACCCGGGCCCTTATAAAGACTAATAACGAGAGCACCCACGATGCAGAGGAGAGCTCCAATCATCTTAAGCATCCTGCGTTGGTCCTCGACCTCAGTTTGTCGATCCTATAACACACGATTAACTAAAATTGATATTCTATCGATGTGATAGAAGTTAAACTCAGGCGCACTTATAAGACTCTTGAACCGGGAGGATACTTTGATCTTGAATGGTAAGCCTTGAATTATGTTTTGGTTAATTTTCTCTTGAGCCTTCGATCTCAATTTATAATGCTCAAGAGAAGCATCAAGTTCCTTAAACCGAATTTAGAAATATTTCCTAATCATTAACTTTTTGGAAATATTACTAATTCCTTGAGTGCTTCAGACTCCTTTCCTATTTCTGGTTTCCTACTCCCGTTTTAGAAACCCAGAATTAATCTTCATGCTTATAGAAGTTCGGTATTTCTAAAATCCATTTTTAGAAATATTCTGAATCTGGGCAGTGGATCTGTAGCTTGAGCTTCAGGTTGTAGGTTGGCCTCTAGGTTCTTCTGCAATTGTGTCTCTACAAGTTCATCTGTAGGAATATTTTCGTCAGGACCTTCAAATTTCATATCTTCAGTTGTGCCTCAAAAAGATGTCATACTCCATATGTGCTCTTATGAAATAACAATCTCCCCCTTGGCGTCTTTTGACAAAACTACACCTTCTTCCATAGAGTTGTCTTCATGCCCCTTCAAAACTATTTGATCTTCAGAAATATCTATAAACTCTCCTATAGCTAGAACTTTGAGATTATACTCTACATACTCTATGACTTCTCCTCCTTTTTGACAAAATGCGACAAGAAAACTAAACACGGAACTATCAACTGATACTAGTACTTATAGATTTGTACTTAGTACCTTACATACATTCAAACTCATCAACAAATATAGACTTGGCGTTGCCTTTTGAGCTGAAGGTCGATCAACTTAGTTCACAATGCATAGACCCAGAGCAAGTCTTAGTTCTTCAAACTGATTTCCATTAAGTGCTTTTGTAAAGATGTCTGCTAATTATTTCTCTGTAGTCACATACTCAAGTGTGATGATCTTCTTCTCTACCAGTTCTCTAATGAAATGATGTCTGATGTCTATGTGTTTAGTTTTTGAATGTGAACTGGGTTCTTCGATATGTTGATGGTACTTTGATTATCACAATATAAGATCATCTCCCCCTGATTGATACCGTACTAACTCAGCATCTGCTTCATCCAGATCATTAGGGCATGGTTATTTCCTGCAGCTATATATTCAGCCTCTGCTATAGACAGGTAGATGCTGGACTGTTTCATGCTGAACCAAGATACCAAGTTATTGCCTAAGAAGAAACATCCTCCTGAAGTGGATTTCCTGTCTTCAATATTTCCCGCCCAATCAGCATCACAAAAGCCAACTAGTTGTCCACTTGTATCTATTGAATACCATAATCCGTAATCCGTAGTCCATAGTTCCTTTGATGTACCGAATAGTTCTTTTTACATTGGCTAAGTGACTCTCTTTTGGTTTGGCTTGAAATCTTGCACAAACTCCTACATCATAACTGATGTCTGGTCGGCTTGCAATTAGGTACAGAAGACTACCGATCATGCTTCTGTAAAGTGTAGGATCAACATCAGTTCCAGTTTCATCTCTAGATAGCTTTGTAGCTATAGCTACAGGTGTGCGTTTATATGAGGTCGCTTCAAAACCGAACTACTTCACCATATTCAGTGCATATTTACTCTGGGAAATGAATATGTCGTCTGATCTCTGCTTGTTGTAAGCCCAATAAATAGGTCATTTCTCCAACCATGCTCATTTGGAACTCATTCTTCATCTGCTCCACTAGATTGTCCGAGAGTGTCATTGAGCTTGATCCAAATAATATATCATCCACATAGATTTGGGCTATGATAAAGTCATTCTTAGAGTGCTTTACGAATAATGTCGTATCTACTCCCCCTCGTTTATATCCATGGTTGATCAAGAAGATTGTCAATCTGTCATACCATGTTCTACGAGCTTACTTCAGCCCGTACAATGCCTTCTTGAGTTTGTATACGTGGTCAGGTAGATGTGGATCTTCAAACCGGCCCCTTTGGTTGAGCAATATATAATTCTTCATTTAGGTAGCCATTGAGGAAAAAACTCTTCACATCCATTTGATAGAGTTCGAAATTTAGATGATATGCTAGGGCTAGAAGTAGACGAACGGCTTCAAGTCGAGATACAGGAGCAAAGGTTTCATCGTAATCTATTCCTTCGACTTGAGTATATCCTTGCGCCACCAATCGAGCTTTATTCCTTGTGATATTTCCATGCTCGTCAGTTTTGTTTTTAAATATCCACTTCGTTCCAATGATATTCCCTTTCTTGGGTCTTGGTACTAAATCCCACACTTCGTTCCTCTTGAATTCTGCTAATTCTTCTTGCATTGCGGTCACCAAGTGTTCATTTTGAATAGCAGCTTTAATACTCTTTGGTTCAATAGTCGACAGAAAGCACGAGCCAGCAAGAAGTTCATTGTAGTCGATTCGTCGTTTGCAGGTGGTCATTCCGGCTTCAACTTTGCCAATTATGTTTGATAAGGGATGATCTTTAACTACCTTTCTGGATGGATTTAGAGTAGACGGGGCATTCTCCGGATTATCTTCAGTAATGCCTAAATATGTAGGTGAACCTGAAGGATTGTCTATAGGTCCCTCTGTAGCTTCCGTTGTAGTTGTGTCTGAATTCTGTAAATGGATTAGTCCGTTTAATCCGAATGGTTGCTTAAATCAATTTAGTCCAACAAATTTCATTAATCCATTTACACATCATTTACACATAAATGAATTTCATTAATCTGTTTATACTTATTAATGGATTTCATTAATCCGTTTAATAAATTCTTAATGAATTTTACTAATCCATTTACCTAAACAGATTATTTTGCCACATCTAACTGCAGGTTATCAAGTGGATTCTCATTTATGTAAAAGGAACAGTTAATAAGTGTTTGAGGTATGGTGGAGCTGGTAAAGATGACGAGTTGATTTGTGGATTTTTATTTGGCAGGGAGCATAGATTCAAGAAAATCTCAAACTGGATTTGTTTTCAATGTGTCGGGAACTGTTGTTTCCTGGAAGGCTAGCTTACAACCTGCAGTTGCATTGCCAACAATTGAAGCTGAGTTTATAGCTATAATTGAAGCATTTGAGGAAGAAAAATGGCTTAAAGGTGTTTTGAGTCAGCTAGGTTATGATCAAGTTTGTGTCTTGGCGTATAGCGACAGTCAAGGGGCTATTGATTTGAGTAAACATCAGGTATTACACAAGTGCTCTTAACATTTTGACATCAAGCTTCATTTTATTAGAGATGTATCCAGTACATGGGGAGTAAAAGTAGTGAAGATTGATACAAAGGAATATCCAGCTGATGTCTTAACCAAACCAGTTCCATTGAGCAAAATTGAGTTTTGCTGAAGGCAGATCAAGGTGGTATCGCCTGAGTGAACGTGCAGATGAAAGGTGTCACTTTGAGGTACAACCAAGGTGGAGATTATTGATGTTGGCTTTGATAATTTCATTAAATACATGTACATGAAAAGAGGAAATATAGAACTTGGAGCTAAAGTAAGTTTTGAATTGAGTAAAAACGACGACGTTACAGATGGAGATACTGAATTGATTTAAAGACTAGATTAAATTGAGTTATCGGTTCAATTGATTGGTCCAGTTCGCATAGTATATAACGGTTCTGGTCAAACTCAGTCAAAACATAGATTTCCGCCCTCACTCTTAACTCGTTCGTCTCTCCGTCGCTCTGCTTCTCTCCGATTCGACTTCCGTCGTTACGTCGCCGTCAACAATGGTTCATGTATAGATATAGAGTCTCATCTTGAACAGAGTAGCTTGAGACTGAAGTAGACATGAACCTTGGTTCTGTTTCGATCGGGATATCAAGAAATTGTTCTTGTTTCAAGATTAAGGCTAGATTCATTTTTTGCGAAGTCATTTCTCAACAATTCGTCATCGTCGATCGATCCTATTAGCTTCATGCTTCCTAGTCCAGGTTTGCATAAACGTGAGAAACTGAACATTCATTCATTTAGATACACATTTTAGAGTATCAGTCCATGTGTTCTTTCATATCCGATGGTTATGATATTTTTCTTAGTTTTTATTTGTGTATGTTCTAAGCTCATCTTTAATCGATTGGGTTTTCCTTGATGGGCGACACTTATGTAAACTGATAAACCAATGTATTGTGCTTTCTAGTACATCAATGTTTGGTAGTGTAATTTGGACTCGGATAAGGACCTGTGATCTGTCAAAAACAACCAAATAAAAACTACCTAGTTTTAGAGAGAAAAAATATACAAATAAAACAATGTAGTTTAAGTATTAAATTTAATTGGGCTTACTAAACCCTTTTCGAAACTATCCCATTTTATCGGCTGTTTTTGGCAGGTCTCATTCCGTGTAAATTTGTCTTTTGTGTCAGTTTTTTTGTTGCTCGAATGAAACCGCTTATGTCGTATACTCTTGTATACTAACAATCAAACTGTTACTTAACTACTAGAGCTATTCTAACTTCTAATTGCTCGTGCGCACCAGGAACTTTGAAGGATGCTAAGTCTTTTTGATTCAGTCTTTTGCCTTACCTTTGTTCTTCTTGTTAAGTTGATCTTTTTGTTAGTTATGCTTATGTACACATTCTGAATTCGATGTGTTTAGCATTTTTGATGTTCAGCTGT
>JAWWMW010001891.1:18906-31467 GCA_035048345.1 Echeveria elegans | reverse complement strand
CCCATCAAATATGGATAGAGATGAAATAATTGAGGAATAACCGTCAAAACAGGTTCCTCAATTACTAATAGAAAAATTCCTCATTAGAAAAACCAAATCACATTCAAAACTACCTAGTTTACTTCAAACTGAAGAGCCATTTCCAATCGGTATGAGTTTCTTGCTTCCCAAGACATTCTCAAGCCCAACCCGGCCCAATATCATCAAACGCAGCGTTCCGAACTAGGGCGGCCGAAGCCATAGCAACATCATCACACTATGAAATCCCGAACCACCACAATCAACAAAAATAGCACCGTCGAAGAGACACCGGCCGCCTCCACTTCACCCGCGATGCCGATGCTGGTAAGCTCCAAATCGGAGCTTCATCGTCGAGAGAAGCAGCAGAAAAAGGCGAAATCATGTGGCTTCGAATCACTCGGTTTCAGTTTGAATATATACAAAGGAATCAAGCGGAAAGGGTATCAAGTCCCTACGCCGATTCAGCGGAAGACTATGCCGCTGATTTTATCTGGAGCTGATGTTGTTGCTATGGCTAGGACTGGTTCCGGTAAAACGGCTGCGTTTTTGTTGCCTATGCTCGAGAGGTTGAAGCAGCATGTGCCGCAAGCTGGTGTTAGGGCTTTAGTGTTGAGTCCTACTAGGGATTTGGCACTTCAAACGCTGAAATTTGCTCAAGAGCTTGGCAGATATACAGGTCTGTTTTATTGTATTGAATTAGGAAACCTATGTCATATAGAGCAAGGTATGTGCTTAGATTTAAAGTTGCAACATACACAGATATCAATTGTTTTTGTTATTTCTTGCTGTGATTGCAGATCTTCGCATCAGTTTGTTGGTTGGAGGAGACAGTATGGAAGCTCAATTTGAAGAACTGGCAAAGAGTCCGGACATTATTATTGCCACTCCGGGTAGACTGATGCATCATTTGTCTGAGGTGGAAGACATGACATTGAGGACAGTGGAGTATGTTGTATTTGATGAAGCTGATTGTCTATTTGAGATGGGTTTTGCTGAGCAGTTACATCAAATACTTACACAGCTGAATGAGAACAGACAGACCTTGCTATTTAGTGCAACCATGCCTAGCGCACTTGCTGAGTTTGCTAAAGCTGGTTTGCGAGAGCCTCAGCTCGTGAGGCTTGATTTGGAAACTAGGATTAGTCCTGATTTGACTCTTAAATTTTTTACACTAAGACATGAGGAGAAGTGTGCTGCATTGATTTATTTAGTAAAGGAGGAGATTAGGTCTGACGAGCAGACCTTGATATTTGTTTCTACTAAGCATCATGTGGAGTTCCTTAGTTCTTTGTTTAGAGAAGAGGGTATTGAGCCATCTATTTGCTATGGGGATATGGATCAAGATGCGCGCAAGATGAATGTTGCAAGGTTTAGATCTAGAAAGACCATGCTGCTGATTGTGACTGACGTTGCTGCTAGAGGCATAGACATCCCGCTGCTGGATAATGTTATAAACTGGGATTTCCCACCAAAGCCAAAAATGTTTGTTCATCGAGTAGGTAGAGCTGCTAGGGCAGGTAGGACCGGTTCAGCGTACTCTTTCGTAACATCCGAGGATTTGCCTTACGTTCTAGATCTTCATCTCTTCCTATCAAAGCCGATTAAAGCCGCACCTAGTGAGGAGGAAGTTTTGCAAAACTTTGATGGGGTGATTTCCAAAATCGACCAAGATATTGCAAATGGAGAAACAATTTACGGGCGTTTTCCGCAGACAGCTCTTGATCTCATATCAGACCGCCTTCGAGATACTATTGATTCATCTGCAGAATTATATTCATTACAAACAACCTGCAATAAAGGCTTTCGGTTGTATTTGAAGTCGAGACCGGCTCCATCGAACGAATCAATCAGACGAGCAAAGAATTTACCACGGGAAGGCCTTCATCCAATGTTCAAAAAATTGCTTAAAGGTGGAGAATTATCGGCATTAGCCTTCTCTGAGCGTTTGAAGAATTTCAGGTATGAACATTCATCTGTGATATTGACGTGCAGCTTCATCGAGTCGTTAATGCATTTGTCTTCTGTTTAACTAATTTAATTGTACATGTACGTGATATATTACCACTTCTTGCCAGGCCAAAGCAGACAATATTAGAAGCTGAAGGACAAGCTGCCTTGTCTAAGCGCGTGAAGGTAACTGTTTATAGATTGAATATAATTGCTTCTATTTGCTGGCATTTCCGGTGGAGTTTACCAAAAAAAACTCGAGCTTACTTGCTTCTTCGATATTCTGATAAATTAAATCTGATGCTTGTGGTTATACAGGGCCCATCTAGTACATGGGTCGACGTCATGAAGAAGAAACGGGAAGTCCATGATGGAGTTATCGAAGTAGTTGGAAGGCAGCAAACAAGCTCCAAGTTGGAACAAGTAATTGTTTTTGAGAGTCATTTTATTATCATAAGTATGCCGGTATCATTTATTAGTAATATTGTTGTTGTCATCTGTACAGGAATCTGAAACCATCCCTGAAGTTGGGATTTCCATGGGAGATGATAAAAAAGGTAACATCCTTGGCTGGTCAATAATTTAGCATATCACCAAACCAAACAGCTGGTCTTTGATGTTACAGTTACAAATACATCTTAACATTATCTTTTCTTTTCATGAATGTACTTGCGCACCTTAGTCTGTTATTTTCCATTGAAGTGATATATACTTCTGTTTGATGGTAATGTGATAATCAAAGGCTCAGGGTCAAAGCGAAAAGCCGTTGCATTCAAGGATGATGAAAATTTCATAAGCGCCGTACCAAGCAATCATGTATGTTGCCATTTAGCTTTGTAGTCTCACTTGTGTGTTTTTATTGTCTAATATTGGTTTCAATAGCTCAAGTGACTTCTTTCATTTTCAATTTTGCAATTATGCTTAACACCTATTGCCAATTTCCGACATCTAATTACCTATTTCAGCACATGGAAGCTGGCTTTGCAGTGCGAGGATCATCTAACAGGTGGGTTCATAGTATCGGTTTAGTTTTTCGCTCCATAAAATGGAATGTTAAAAATGACTATAAGGTTACTTATGCCTTTACATTTTAAGTGACAACATCCATATTACAGCTTTGTTTTGGTGAGCTGTACCAGATCAAGACAGTATATTTTGTGAGGCAACTAATATGTGAAATAAACTCAAATGGTGAACAAAAACTATTGGCAATCTAGTTGAAAGGGAACATGTGTTAAAAGGTTTAGTTAATCAACTTATCACACGATTAAAGCTTCCTTTGCCTGGAAGATTGATGTTGTGGGTCGTTATTTGTTAAAAATATTTTTAAGCATTCAACACAATTAAGCTTCTCCTTATCGACCTTGTGATGTATCTAAGTGCTGGGCTTCAGGTTCCTCTGAGACACCTAATTACTTTGTCAAGCCTTAGAATATCCAAACGAAAGAAAAAGTTGGCATCTTCTGTGTTAGTACTACAATTGCTAATTTTCATAATTATGCTTGGTCAGCAGTTTTGAAGTGAGATATGTTTGCATTTCCTAAGATTCTCTGTTTTTTGAAAGTTATTCATTTATCATAGATAACTATAGATGTTCGATGCATGTACTCTTAGATTTCTAAAGATCTATCTCGCTATTTCTCAAATAGAATGTCTATCTGTATCAAATTCTATACTCTTACAAAGGTTTATGTGTATGTAATGTGTAAAATAACTCAAAAGATACTCAATAGACTCAACTGGAAACTGCAAAACAGAGGGTAAGCCGTAAGCTGATCAACTTCTGTTACTGGTACTTATGACTCCGAAAGTCTGTGCATTTATATTTTGTTCCTATGTATGGATGCTATTTGGAAATCACATTTGAATTAACCTAGTTTGAATAATCAGGAAAAAACCATTGCAATTAAATCTACTTTATACTTTGATTACCCTATAACTTGCATTGCTGAATGCCTTTTCTATGTAGATCACTGACTTTGCTGAATACTTGCCATTGATATATGTATCAATCGTCTAGCTATCCATCAATGTGTGTTTCATTACGCTCTAAATGTATTCAGGTTGGAGTCAGAAGTTCTTGATCTTCTAGCAGATGATGGAACAGGCATGAAAAAGCAGAAAACAACATATCACTGGGATAAGGTACTGTGGCATCTGTGTGTTATTTACATCATTGATAAAAACAAACTTGGAATGATGGTTTGACATTCATTCCTTATTTCAGAGGCATAAGAAATACATCAAGCTGAACAATGGTGATCGTGTTACAGCCAGTGGAAAGGTAATCAACTGGTGCAATATGTATGTACTGTGGTTGCATTTTAAATGATGAACCAAAGTTCCCGCCTTAGTCTCAATTATCATGCGGGAAGCAGTTCAGGACTACATTTTCTTCTTAATTTCATTTAATCAAAACTCAGTGTCAACTCTAAATTTTTACTTGCAGATAAAGAACGAGGGTGGTGCCAAAGTAAAGGCAGATAAAATTGGAATATACAAGCGGTGGAAGGAAAAGTCTCACAGAAAAATTGGTAGCAGTAATGGTGACGATGACAATAGTGTCTCAGGTGTTACATAAACTCTATGGTTCATGCATCAATTAAAACCAAAAATAAACTTTAGACAGTAGCTGGGCATCTACTTTCACCCATGCCTGATTTCAATTATTTTTATTAGGAGGCTATCGAGGCCGTGGTGGTAACAGCGGAAGGTTTGGAGGAAGGAGCAGCAGCAACAGACGGGTACCAAATGCACATGTGCCCTCAGAAATAAGAAACCCCGACCAAGTTCGGAAAGAGAGACAGAAGAAGGCAGACAGAATATCGCAGTTGAACAGCAACCCGAAGAAAGGGAAATTTGGTGGTAAAAGAGGGAAAAGAGGAAAGCCAAGGAAGAAGCAGTAAAAGATCATACGTGTCAATTATCAAATCAATGCCATTCACCAATTTTAGCCCCTGCTGCAGCATAACCAAATTGCATCCAACCTTTCAAGTTAAGTACTTTAGTTATCATTTATGACACATTTTACATGCATTTGTTTCATTTCATGACAGATATGTAACAAGTGCTAGTAACTGGTAATATTATTTCTAAAATTTATGCTCTTCTAAGAAAATTAAAATTTCAAGGTTTTTAAAGAATATATTTTTTCAAGGTTTGTAGTTTCAAGGTTCGGACCGCGAGGATCGCAAAAAAATAAGATTAGGATCAAAAATTTTGATTGTTGTTCGAGCTCGAATAAACAGCTCGAAAAAGTTTGATTAAAAAGCCAAGCCGAATTATGTAGCTCGAGCTCGTAAGACAAATTTTTTTTTTATTGAAAGTTCAAGCGTGGCCAAAACTTTAAGAAATATGGGTGATAGGCAGTGTTGTGAAACTCGAATCGAACCGGGCGGAAATCGGTAGGTCCATCAGTATCGAACAAGACAATGAATATAAATTTTTATGCTTATGAGTTATGCGTGTCGAACTTGGACATTTGGGAACTCTACTCCCTTACTAAGGAACTGAGCTAACTTACTAATCTGTGCAATATATACTTAATGATTATATTTAGTTTTGTTAGAAACTAAAACAATAATGTCAAAATTAAAAATCAGCGACAGCAATGAACAATCCATCGCTACTAAATTCGTTTATCGTCCAAAAACTCTATTATAATCTTAAAAGTTAACTTTTATAATGTTATTTTAATGAACATTAGACATTTAATTTATATTATTTGTTTTTAATATATGGTATACAAAAAATATATATTATAATTGTTTATAAAAAAATATTTTAAATTTCGAATCGATTCATGCATCGACCGCCGGATCGATCACACTCTCTACTTACAAATATCCCATCGCTTGTTACTTCGAAAGTAACCAAGAAACACATATTATAAATTTTCAGTCCTTTTCAATATTAAATAAAGCCAACGAGTAGCTTGATAACGTTTCAAGTCAAGCAGATCGTTTAAGGACTTGATAAATTCAAGTTCGAGCAGCTCGTTTAAGCACTTGATAAAATCAAGTCGAGCTTAAAAATTAGGATTTTGCGAATAGACGATCCGGACTGCAAATCGACTGATCTGGACAGGACTGGTCGCAAACCACAAAACTCCATTTTACTGGATCTTGTCCCGCATCGATCTCGATCGGTCTTGCGGTCGTGGTTAAGTTTGTGCATCCCTACCAAAATTTGCCTCGAGGCTATTTGACACTGTAGTTTCTCATCAAAATATCTGAGCGTATTTTGCCTTAAAACACGATCCTTTTGTAGATGGCTTTAGCATTTTTGATAGATATAAGGGACAGTATGTAGGGAATGAATTCATCAGTACGATTTCACTCTGAACTTGGCAAAAAGTTGATAAAGATGGAAAAGGGAGCGGGGGACAGCGGGTGAGGGAAACATGTCAGCTCAGCCACATGCATGGTGCAAGTAGTTGAATGTGATGGAGAGCTTCTTTTTGCTTCCATGAATCCATGTTTCGGATTGGACCAAGTATTGTGTATTTTGTATGTCTTTGATTTGTGGTGTTTTGATGTGTAACATGAAAGTGTCGGCTCATCTGACACTCTTAGATTATAAACGCACCACAACACAAACAAATTCACTGTCATTTCTAAGTGTCATCCTCATAGGCCTTAGACAAATAGTATCCCATTTCATTGCATCAACAAATGATGAGATTAAACCACATTAAATCATTTAATATAACATGTGAGATTTATGATAAATTAAAATAGATAAAATTTACAGTTACTGATGCAAAATGTCGAGTCATTTTATCACCTAAAATACATAAAATAAGATCATAACGTTAATATGGGGTGATGCCTCTAAACATAAAAAGGGCCACAGGCTGCATGAAGGGAACAAACCACTCACTTCCACTTCCACTTCCACCATTATCATTACTTTGATTGAATAATAAGCACAAGTTGTTGTCTGGTTGTGACCAGGTTTATATGACACAACATTACTACCCCCACCTAACGACTTGTAGTTGTCAAAATGGTCACCTCTTTGCTTAATAAATGATGCTTGTTGATAGTTTTGGGTCCTATTTAAACAGTCAGTTTGCTATTACACACATTCTACACTGTATCAATCACAAAACTCAGCTCCTTTTTAAAGCTTCATCTGATGAAACATTCACCACAGTGACCATCCATTTGACCTCCCCATGCCAAATCTTGAAGATTATTTATCACATTACCCCTGTAAAATGTGCCGTCGAAAAATTACCAAAATACCCCCTTGATCGCTCTGAAATAGGCTAGATTTTTTTATTCAGATATTAAGCTAGGGGCATTTCGGTCATTTGCGCCAGCGGCTAGTGCTTCGGTGCATTTATGTCGATGTAGTTTTATTTACATGTAGCTTTTATATGTATGTTACAACATTCAGTTGTTTAGTCCTAATGGAGGTCCAGAATCCAATACCAAAAAATAAAATAACAAAAAGTTGCTACCCATAAAATGTGAATGTGATTGTGCATCTGCTGTTGATCTATTTTGAGTTATCATACTCTGACATCACTCTCTCCCTCTCTCCACTTCCTCAGTCACTGCCTCATCCTCCAACCCTTAATCTTTCTCAATTTCTGTAGCCTTCCGTCTCTGTCTAACTTCCACTAGCAAGTTATGTAGCCTTTGTTTATCTATTTTTGGGAAGCTACTGATACCTGATGGATAGATGCACCACTCCATAAATAGATATAACTAAGCTCTTACTGTCCTTTGCATCACTGCTTTTACCTTCTTCTTCTTCTGCTGCTGCTGCTGCTGCTGCTGATCAGGAAATCATTACGTAGCAGATTTTTGGATTTTCAAGTTCCAACTTTGTTTCAACACGGTAAGACCTGAATCGTAGTAACAAATTCTGATTCAAGAGTCTGAACTTGGTGTCATTTTTTGATTGTAGATCAGGCTAGTTTGATGTTTAACTTGGGATATAGTGGTTGATCTTGTTCCTGGTCTCCTCCATTTCAGGTAAAGTTCTTTAGGCCGTTGCGACTTTTTAGACACAAATAGACATGGACCTAAACAGGATGGCACAAGCGGAAAACTCAGATTCTGAAGATGGGTCAGAAACAAGTAACAAGGCATGCACCAACAACTTTCCAATCAAAGAAAGTTATTTTGAATACCAAGACAGCATAAGAGCTTCTTCTTCTTCCTGTCTCGATGCAGATGCCTCAGTTTCTCTCAACTTAACGCTTTTTGCCAACACGTCTGAACCAACAGATGAGGCAATACCACAATCTCCGCAAGTGCAAAGGATACAGAGGCTTTTCTCTTGTAATTATTGTCGTCGCAAGTTCTTTAGTTCCCAGGCACTTGGTGGACACCAGAATGCACATAAAAGAGAAAGGACTATGGCAAAAAGGGCTATGAAAATGGGACTATTCTCGCAGAGCTTGGTGTCTTTACCAATGCATAATTCTGCATTTCGAGCGATGGGGCTTGAAGCTCATGCCTTGACACATAACCAAAGTCTTGCATCGCAACTACCTTGTCTTGATGACAATAGTATTAGGGGGTTTGAACAATGCGGATATTTTGAACCTCCGATTTTTGCACAAGATGATGTGGCGGAGACACCCTGGCCTGGGAGCTTTCGGCCAGATAATGATAGTAATAATGTGCCAGTTACAAACTCTGCTGCCAAGGCTGCACCTGTGGGGAACAACTCTTCATCTTTTTCTCCTGATCTTACACTGAGACTTTAGTTTCTTTTTCCAACTTTTTTTTCCCTTTGTTTTTTCACGATAAGAGCAAAACTCACTGGAAATAAAGGTTTGTTTACTATTTGAATTCCAATACCATTCTGCTCTTGTTTGCAATGATCAGTCCTTCATTTATCAAAGGCAAGTATTAGCATTAAAATTTCACCCAGTAGAGAATTTTACAACAAATGTATGTATACATACCTTGACCAGCCATTATAATGAGTCTGAATGACATGAAATAGATGAACCTGCAGAAGAAGAAATTTAATATAATTAGATAAGTTCAGAGAAAATGAAGACACTGGAAAATGAGCACTGAAGTACCACGATCCAGACCAAACCGTTGCCTGTAATGCAGTAGCCTTGATACAAGTAACGCTGGCTCTGGCTTTCCACAATAAAGCCCTTCAGTGTCTATTCTCAAATCCAGAACAAGTATAAAAAGGTAACAAAAAGAGTTTCCTAGGTATAATAACTAGGATTGAGGACTACTATAGGTTTGGAAATAATTCTGGTTACATATGAATCAATACAACTACTAAATGAAAAGATCTTTTAAGTAAATACATATAATAGAGTGATTTTGGAGAAAGCTGAAATCAGCTGAATTTTGAAGACAGAAAAGCTATTCAATTTTCCCCGAAGATTTTATTCTATGCTACAAAGAACAACGGTTTGAAATCTGTGTCGGAATGCACACTAGGCTAGCTAATTCTGAGCATCTCTAGACTCTTTTCTTTCAATCATTTTCACGAAATTGCGAACAATGGATTTGCCTTCAGTAGTGATTATGCTCTCTGGATGGAACTGAACCCCCTGAAATTCCAATTGGCAAATGCTCAACATCAATAAACTGACTTTGTAATGAATAATTCTAAACGAGGTACATAATTTTCTCAAGTATGATTGTGGGAAAAATTATTTAGACAGTAAAAATTGACGAACTTCATTGACAAATATTCATACACAAATATTCATGCGACATATCACATGTTGAGCTAAACAAGAAATTCTTCTGCGGAGGCTTGCCATATCACATGTTGAGCTAACATAATGACAAATTTCATCTGCTGGATTGTTTAACCGGTAAATGGCCTACTGACTCTTCAAGCAAAGCAATCAGCAGTAAAACACTTTCAGCTAAAATAATAGCTAAGTTATCTTAATTGGTAAATTTTATTGTTTCTCAACTCCTGCGAAGAAATGCAAAAAAAGAGAGGCAAACACACAGAAGTAAATCATACCTGTAACTGCTTATACTTTTTGTGACGAGCAGCCATTATCAGTCCATCCTCTGTCCATGCTGTGACCTCTAGTTCATCACTTGGAAAAGTTTCTTTATCAATTACGAGACTATGGTATCGTCCAACAGTGAAAGGGCTGAAAGAAATTAAACCACCCATCAGCTTCAACCATTATTTATCAAAATTGCACATAATGAAGTGATGAGAATCACTTTATAGGCAGCTAGTTACTAATTTTAAAACGATGATGCATACTTGGTTAGATAAAGTTGAATCAAATAAGAACTCCAATTAACGTGAGAACTCTCGTGTTCATACATAATTATGTCTTCTATGTTCATTTTTCAATTTCTCATGAACAGAAAATGTCTATGTTCACAATCAAATCATGATGAACATAAGTCACTTTGTGTTCATTGCAACTGGATAAATGTGAAAAAAATGTTAGAATTGCTTATGAACATAAGAGTTCTCATGTTAATGTAAGTTCACACCGGAACCGGACTCTAATAGCGAATTATAAGTACTTACTTTGGCAACCCTGTGAAGAGCCCCTCCTCCCCTTTTTCGTCGTAGAAAACAGGAGAACTCTTTCCGTGCATGACACCATAAGGCGCACGCACAATCTTTCCTGTAAATAACCCAGAGCACAAGATTAATGTATAATCGACAATACGGAAGCCTAAAGAGACAAGAAACACATTTTATGATCCGCCATCAAAATGATCTTGTGCCTGGACTTATAGACTAGGCCAGTTACGGAACCTCTAGAATGATGCATTTGAAGTCAAATCATAGAGCTAGACCTCTAAGACACATTGCCGATTCCACCCAACGAAAATTCCTAGCGTTTTTCTCAGTGAAGTGGAAACATAGTTTCGAACATTCAAAAGCACAACTCACCACCGAAAGCCACTCCTATGCACTGCAATCCCATGCACACACCAAATAAAGGTACAATCGGTCCAAGCTCGAGGACTGTTTGCAACGATATTCCAGAATCTTCAGGTGCACCTACCATTTTTATAAAACTCATTATACAATAAACTAAATAAACAAATCGCGTGTAATTTCTCAACCAAATAAACCGTGAAACAACAAATCAAGAAATTGTGGTACCAGGTCCTGGCGAGATCAGCACTCCTCTCGGATTCATCCTACCCATTCACATCCAAAAAAAATTCACACCAACATCAGCTTAACTCAAATGTTCGCCAACAAAACAAAGTAAAAAATGTGGATTTTTACAATTTTCTCACTTTTTCAGTTCTTCCACCCTGAGCTCGTCATTCCTGTAAACCTCAAATTCACATCCAAGCTCGCCCATATACTTTCATACGGAGAAACAAAAACATCACACAAAAATCATATTAGAATCCCAATTCACAAGCATCATTCAAAATTACTCAAATTCTGATACCAAAATGAAATTGAAAATCAGTCAAATTTTTGAATATTAAAACCAAAAGTACCTGACAGAGGTTGTAAGTGAAGCTGTCGTAATTATCAATCACAACAATCGGACTCTTCTTCTTCCTTTCCACCGGCTCAACCACCGCATTTGCCTTCAGATCAGTGGCAGCCGCCAAAGCCTTCAATCGGCACACATTTTCACCATTCAGGGCACGAGAAGAAACCCCAGTTTCTGAAAATTGCAAAACAAGAATAAAGTCAGCAACTTTAGCATAAATTCAATCACAAAGGTTGTCGGAAATCGACTGGCGAATGTTCTTCTTACCCGTAAGCGAGACGCCGAGGGGCAAACGAGTCGGGGACGGGATGTGTCGAGGCTGACAGGTGGGTTTTTTGAGTGAGATTAGGGAGTTGGAAAGCGCAGCTGCAGCCATCGTTTCGGGGAGAGAAAGAGAGAGAGATAGATCGGGGGAAGTCGGTATGTGTCGTCCGAGGTTGTCGTTAATATACGCGAGTGTTCGGTACGGGGTTGGTGCAAGGAAAATCGGAATGGAGTAAATGTTTAGTAAAATATGATTTTTTTTGCAAAATTCTTGATTCGGTGTTCTGAATTTTTTTCAACCAAAGCAAAAAAAAAAATTGAATAAATTATGGAATAAATATTTGGATTTGAGTGAAATTATTTGAAGAAAATCTATTAAAATAAAATTGGAAATAATTTGAGAGAAAATAAGAATGCGGGATTTGGTTGCATGATCAGACAAATCTCTCTTATTGTGGAAGTGGATATGTTAATGCGAGAATTTATGAAATGTCAAAATAGAGACAATCGAACTAGTTCGCAACCATTAATTTGTATCCCCTCTATCCATCATCTATCTTGTTGTAAATTTTGTGCTTAGATAACTATTTAAAGAAGACATTTTCATTCAAAACTGCATATTTTCGAATTTATTTGTAATTGACACGGCAGGTTTATCCGTAATCCTAAAACATGGCACCATTTGTAAGTACCACCTCTTTAGTAAAATAAAAATAAAAATATATTATATAATAAAATAAAATTTACATCATCAAATAGATATTTTTAATTTCGCTTCTATCATATTATATATCTATATATATATAATATAATAGGGAGGGTTTGGTGGTCGGGTCATCAATTCGAAATAATTTCAAAAATGTCACTCAAACATGACTTGCCTAATT
>JAWWMW010001890.1:435208-450113 GCA_035048345.1 Echeveria elegans | reverse complement strand
TGTTTTAATTTCAT
This sequence comes from Echeveria elegans, assembly GCA_035048345.1. Lineage (NCBI taxonomy): Eukaryota > Viridiplantae > Streptophyta > Magnoliopsida > Saxifragales > Crassulaceae > Echeveria > Echeveria elegans. Next base: position 450,099 of record JAWWMW010001890.1, on the reverse strand, counting down.
TAAGCAAAACGACGTCGTTTTGCTTAATGAAATTAAAACAAGCAACGCTCCTCCTTCAGCCCTCCTGCTGCTGCTCCTCTCCGCAGCTCCGCAGCTCGGCCGGTCCGCCCCGCCTGCCTCCGTCGATGCACATGGTATTACTGGATTCTCCAGCCACGGTGGGGTCGGCTGACCCCACCTCGCTCCGCCCCTGGAAAAATGTGCGTCTCAGCTTGTTGTATATAACTCGCTCGTTTGATTGTACACTCCAATTCCTCTCTCGTTCTACGACTATCTCTTAATTACCCTCCTCTGATAGCTAAACTGCTGACTCAACTCTCACTCTCTCTCGCCTCAAGACATGCTACAAATGCTCGTGACACTCCTCAGGACTTGCTCCAGACATTCCTCCAACACAATCGCTTTTCTTCATGGTTTCTCTTACCTCTTTTTAAATATCTTGGTGAATTTACTAACTCAGTTTGTTTAAGTGTTTGACAGTGATAAATGAAATAAACTGAAACTAAACAACATAAGATATGATAACCCAATTCGACTCCTTTAAGGCTTAGCCAAGGGAGATTCTCAAGTGAATCCCAAGTGGTGAACTCTTCACTATAAACGAAAGTACACAACTTCTCCAGAGTTGTCTACTCAGTTAGCTAATGAAGCAGTCTATGCTGTTACTGCAACCAGATTCGAGCCTCAAGTGACTCAGTCTCCACTCTCAAGACACGTGATCACCCGCGTCTACACAAGCCACTAAACTATACACTTACTTGTGCCTCACTTCTCTTCAAAACCTTGCAACATCTTCTCAACCTTCTAAAGTCAGCACCGTCGATTGTGTTTTGTTCAGTCACCCCAATTACTAGATACAACCGCTCCTCTATTTCCAGTTTGCCTTTAACATGATCTGGAGCGGACTAATACACCACAATTAGAACGTTGATTGCCAGACAACGTTACAGCTGAGTTGCACTAGCCTAGACACCTCGCAGAGATATGATCATGATAATATACGAGAATGCCTTTACTTCACTACTACTATGTGGGGAAGACACCGATGTTATGATGTCTGCCAAATTCGTTTGCCTCCGTTCCCCTTTTATAGGCACACAGTAGTCTCCATATTGTCTCGATCTTCTATTTGACATCTTTTCTTTACTTGGTCCTCAAAGAAAATATCATTGTCAAATCTTCTTCAAGAGGCAAGATCTTCTTACGCAATATATTGTTGTCCTCTTGTTAAGTCATCCTACGTCATTTCATATTAGTTCACCTCAATCACTTCGTAAATGTCACTTCACTCACTTCTATCACATCTTTGATACGACTAGATGTTACTATTTCACTTGTATTCCCCAGACCCTTATAGTGTCCCGAGACATCTTACTTGACATCTTGGCACCGAGACATCAAGTGAGGATAAATAATAAATCGTTATACGCAACTCCCATTTGGTTTTCACAAGGAATGTGTCACATATGTCATATCTTACTCTCTTTGTCTCACTCACTATCGCCATCTTCAATTTGACCATAGTTCAGTACAAATTCTATTGTACTATATATATTTACTCACATATTGAAGGGAGTGTAATCGATTCATACCATCTTCATCAAATGCTAGACTTGATGCACACGCGGCAAGGTTAAGTTTATTTGGTTTTTTGGGATCGTAACTCATTGGGAAATGTTTTTTTTGATGGTTTAAGATACAATTTGAAAATGTGGACGTACAATTTGCATTGCCTCAAATTTCTTACCGTGCAACTTATATTCAGTCCATCTAAACTCATTTGTGTTTACATATTACATAACTATGTATTCGATTTAAGGGTCACATAGCTTTTTGTACACTAAATACTTCATTCAGTTCAGGCTTTAACGGAAAGAAGCATTCACAACTCTCGTTTAAGATAACATCAATTGGTACTTTGTCACCGAAATAGTGAGTACAATTCATTAGTTGTAATCGTCAGATGATAGGGCATCACAAACAATTTTTAAATTAAAATAATTTTTTGATATTACATGAAACTCATGAATAAATTCAGGACACAGTCATTTAACATTTATGTAAATGCACAAAATAAATGAAAGGACAAGCGTGGACAACGTCTAGATCCTGAAAATTAGGAAGCTTCCATGCAATTATGCGTCATCACATTGATTAAAAAAATCATGGTTTTAATTCACTAACCCGTAAATAAAAATTAAAATTAAAATTCACTTACCCGAATACCATAAGTGCCTTTTAAAAATATAATAACTTTAAAAAATATTAATTAATTTAGTATCATCGAAGAGCATTAATGAACAATTTTTTTTATACATTTTTTTATGAAAACAATGCCTTTTTGTACTATCCATCACCTAAAAATAAACCAAAAATTTTCATGCATTAAGCATTTTTCTTAAGAAAAACAGACAAAGAAGAAAAAAATGCGGAAGATTGTCGGACGGAATTCTCATTTACGACAGCGACACACGAACACACCCTACAGGCCTGCCAACCAAAACGAAGCTTCCTTTCCTTCTCATTCCATTTTTTCCATCTCAAAACACCACTCTCCCTCGTTGACCAAATCAACGCAACGCCAATGTCCGCTCCAATCCCACTCATCGATTTCCACAACCTCACTCCTCAAGCCCTCGTCAACGCTTGCGAGGATTGGGGATGTTTCAGACTAGTAAATCATGATGTCCCTTTATCTCTGATGATGGAGATGAAAGCTGTTGTCAGAGCTCTACTTGATCTTCCATCTGATGTTAAAGTTAGAAATGTTGATGTGATTGCTGGAAGTGGGTATATGGCTCCTTCTGCTGTTAATCCATTGTATGAGGCTTTGGGATTGTATGACATGGCTTCGTCCGATGCTGTTGATGAGTTTTGTTCTCAGCTCGATGCTACTCCTTATCAGAGGTAATTTATACATAAAAATACCCTACGTTTTAAGGGATAGTGACCCTTGGACTCCTGGATGGTCTTGTTCACTAGATTTCGGCATTTAGGCTTCCCGTGGTCTTTTTGTATAGAACTATACTCTGGTGGAATTCATATCGGCAAGTATGTGAGAACATTTTTTTGTTTGTTTGTTTTTTCATTGTTATTGAAATGTGGGTCAACTCAACTGACTCCTAGTTACTTAAAAACACTGGATTTTGAAGAATGAATTACACTGCTGTACAGATATGGAGTCCTTAGTTACGGGTAGATAAGGATGGAAGTGTGTTTGAAGGTATACATGTCATTTTAACTCAAAATTTGTGTAATGTTTAGAGGAGACTTGTTACCTTGTCGGTTATAAATGTGACTCCACATAGAACCCGTGCGAACGAGGTCAGAGTTGAAAATACTCGTTATTCAAGAAAAATAACGAGAGTTAAGAAACTATTTTTTTTCCCGAGTGCATCAGATATTGAATGTTTGAGATCTTCTTCTTCCAACCTCCTGAATGTTAGTCAGTGAGTCCATTTAATTATAATTCATGAGGAGAGATCAGAAATTCTTATTCTTGAGTTGTTTACCAGGGATGTTATCAATAAGTTTGCAAAAGCAATACACGAACTGGCAATGTATCTTGCGCAAAAGTTGGCTGAAGGAATGGGGCTGGTAGGATACCAATTCAATGGATGGCCATCTCAGTTCAGGATCAACAAGTACAGTTTCACCCCGGAAACAATCGGCACATCAGGGGTTCAGATACACACGGACTCAGGTTTCCTCACAATACTTCAAGATGATGAAGATGTTGGAGGCCTAGAAGTGATGGACAAATGTGGGACGTTTATACCTGTTGATCCATTGCGAGGGTCATTTGTGGTCAATCTTGGTGACATTGCTAAGGTCACAAAGCTTTTCCATTTCTTCATCTTCTTTTTAAAATTTATTAAATAACTATTTCGGTGATATTTGAAACAGTACCTTTAATGTCTTATTTGGAATATGAGAATGTTATGTAATGTTGTAATCATAGGCATGGAGTAATGGAAGGCTATGCAGTGTGCAGCATCGAGTTCAATGCAAGGAAGCTAAAGTCCGCATTTCAATTGCATCATTCCTATTGGGACCAAATGACGCAATGGTTGAAGCACCAGAGGAACTTATCGACTCTGAAAATCCTCGCAAATATGTTCCCTTCACTTTTGAAGACTACAGGAAACTACGCCTCAAGACTAAGTTGCAAGCAGGTCAGGCCTTAGAGCTAGTTCGCGCAGAATCCTTAAATAATTAAACTAATAGTAACAATAAATGATACAACTTGTATGAGTCATGCTTAAAAGGTAGCTCGGGTCACTATAATTAAATAAATTATTTTTGATAATTAACTATTTATTTATTTTCTTTCAAACTTTTTTCCTTCTGGAATAAGATGACTTCTATCTATTCCGTTAATCAATAAGCGCAAAAAGCAACCAAGGTACAAACTACAAACCATGTAATTAACTAGGGAACAAACCCTGTCAAAAACACCCCTAAATCCTGTCGTCTGATTACATTCCTAGTTTTTGTGTTTTCCATGCTTCTTGAAGCAATATGGCTGCAGATGATACTCCGGTCTTCAATCTATACCTGCTTCTCCTCCGGTCTCTTTTTATTTTTAGCCTGCCAGATGAAGTATGCAGTTTCTGCCACTGCTGCTTCTTTCTAACCTTTCTTCATTGGAGTATTGGTTATCTAGCGCACAGTCCACCTGTGCTAATGTGAAATTTTGATTCATTAAAAAAATTACTTTTTTTTTCTTTGTTTGTGTAAAAACAAGGAAATATGAAATGCGACTTCAAATAAGCGTTAATAGAACTTACTCTCTAAACCTGTCAAAAAAATATTTAAAATTTTATTTTTCTTGAAAAATAAGGAAATGCCATTGTTTTTGATAATTTACACTACCTACCCTATTAATTTCGATATGTTTGGTAATTTATGTAATACAAACAATTATCAGTTTTTTTGGTTATAAAAAAGTAGTTACGGTAGTTGACAGGTAGGAGTGGATAAACATAAAGGCTGCCCCCATCCTCAATTCAAACAACTCCACAGTCCACCCTTACCTCCTAAACCGAACCAATCGACAATTCCCTCGGTCCATTCCGGTTCAAAACACACATTCGCCCGGTCCAATCGAGAACCATCGAGAGAGAGCTTCAACGCGCCACGTCATCTTCACACCGAGGAGCAAAACGAAGCAAATCAAAATCAAATCAAAACTCGTCTCCCTCTTCTCTCCTCTCCACCTCGTTTTCCGTGTCCACCGCTCTGCAAGCGCACGAACTTCGATACATTCGGATTGCGAAGAATGGACGAGACGCGACGGTCGGAGAAGCCACCTTCGGTGTTCATTGGGTCGAAAGGTCCGATTTTGGAATCGGTAGTGGCGATGATGATTTGGCTTGGGAGTGTTCATTTGAATGTCGTTTTGATACTCATCGCTTTGTTTTATCTCTCCTTCTCCAAAGCCCTAATGTACTACTACTTACTGGCCACTGCTTGTTTGTGTATGTACTCTTTTTATTTAGAAAAAAAGTATTTTGTGTTCTAATTTGATTATTGTGTTGCTTGATTATGTTAGTGTGTTTGGTGGCCTGTTGGTGTTGATGGTGATTCCAGTTGATGATAAGAGTAGATGGGGTCGGAAGCTCGCTAGGTATAGAAAATACATGCTGTTGAAAATTGGTGTATTTTTTTATTTTGATATATGACTTGTGAAATTGGGGTTTTTGTTGCAAGGTTTGTATGTACAAGGGCGAGCGGGTACTTTCCGGTCATTCTTCATGTAGAGGATATGGATGCGTTTGATCCTAACACGGCTTATGGTATGATTTTTGAGCTGCTTAAATTTTTTTAGGGAGGTGTAAATGGTGTATGATTGAATTTTGTTTTGTATGTTTAAGGTTTCTGGTTTTCTGTATTGGAAATTGATGAGTGAAAGCCTGGTTAGGGAATAGAAATGAATCGATGATGAACAGTTATAAGAAATATTGGTGGGAACTTAAATTTTTGTATTTACACCTGTTTTATTAGTTGTTACTTGAGGTTAATTGACTTGGTTTTCTCAAATGAGTTGAAGTTGGTGTAGCTAATCGAGTGGTTCGCTAGTACCTTCAAGAAAGGGTAATAAAAGGAAGGAACCCCATGTGCTTCTGATATGTCTAGGTTTATACATCTTTTGAATTTTAAGTGAATCTTTTGAATGAAATACGTGCCTTTTATTTCATGGGCATCTCTAAAGTTGGTTCAACAAAGTGCCCCTTCCAGTTGTGTAAATATGGTCATTCGTAGTTGGCATACTCAGATTTTTATCTGGGATTGTTTTCGCTGCTCACAAATTGTGGCTTCTTGTTAACTGTGATCTTCTAATGTGCTAGTGTTGATTTGTTATTTATTGATTTTGCAGTGTTTGGATACGAACCACATTCAGTGTGGCCCATAGGTGTTGTAGCACTTGCTGATCTTACAGGGTTTATGCCTCTCAAAAAGATTAAGGTTCTTGCTAGTACTGCTGTAAGTACTAGTGCTGGTTGTGCGCATTTAGAATAAAAGTATCTGATGTGACCTTCCGCATTCTAATCGGCAGTGGTCTGTATCGTTGTGGTACTTAGGTATTTTATACACCATTTATGAGGCATATATGGACGTGGTGCGGTCTTGCACCTGCAACGAGGAGTAATTTCAAGTCTCTTTTAGCTGCTGGTTACAGTTGCATCGTCGTACCGGGTGGAGTGCGAGAAACAGTCCACATGGATCATGGATATGAGGTTACATCTTTAACCTCCTTTTCCATTGCCATGGACACTTTACTAGTTGCGCACAAATAAATTTGTCTACTATGATACTGTTTAGGCTAATGATCTATATTTTATATAACTCTGTCTTTTTTTTTTCTTCCTATAACAGGTAGCTTTCTTGAAGTCAAGAAGAGGCTTTGTTCGGATAGCAATGGAATCAGGGGTACCTCTGGTTCCTGTATTTTGTTTCGGCCAGGTTTGTGTTCAATTACTATACTATGAACCCCTGATACTTATTAATTTGAATTATACTCGATGAAAGCATACGTGTGAATGCACCATATATGTTTGTTTTTTTTCCCTTTTGTCATTTACATGGTGATATTTATATATTTATTCTCAATGGATACAGTCAAATGTGTACAAATGGTGGAAGCCTCGTGGTAAATTATATACACAAATCTCGAGATCCCTCAGATTTGCTCCAGTTGTCTTTTGGGGTGTGTTCGGGTATGAACAAAAACCTCCTTGTGGAATCATTTTAACTTTTAAGTTTGGCTATGTGCTGCATATTGAGGCTTCTTCTGAATGTTCCCTTCTCCTTTTTCTTCTTCTTCTTAAAGAACCCCTGTGCCTTTTCAACGACCAATGCATGTTGTGGTTGGGAAGCCAATTGAATTTGAGAAAAACCCCCAGCCCACACCTGAACAGGTACTACACAGTCTATGTCATAAGATACATATATGTTTCTTTCCATAAAAAGTATTCAAGGTCAGGTGCGCCAATGCCGTTTAATGGTATGCCATCCCTATTATGGGGCTGTTTATCTTTCCCTTATTCCTTTTCTAATTTGTGTTTACTTATTGAAATGGTTTCCTTCTATTTTTCATTGTGATTAATAATTTCTGTCAAGAAATTTGAATTGATTCTATAAGCAGAGATGAGATGTCTTAGAGAGTATTTTCTCTCTTTTTGGTGAACATCTCATTTTTTTTGTTGTTTCACTATAGGTAGCAGAGGTGCATAGTGAGTTCATCAAAGCCTTAGAAGATTTGTTCGAGAAACACAAAGCAAATGTAGGACAAGCAGATCTACAGTTGAAAATTCTCTGACCACATATATTTATTCTATTTGTTGTATCTTGTAAGCATAAGTTCTGTAACATAGCTATCAACTGAAACGTGTGACACACAAAACTGGTTCATACCCGAATAAAGGTTTCAGTTTCCTGGAAAATGTACAACTGAGCAGTCCCACTAGCCTACCGTACGGTACAAATGTACATAGAACAGGACTATGTTTCAGGTTTTCACCTTCAAAATCTTTACACTCCGAAAGGGTCACAACGTTGGAAATTGAACTGGACAAAATTTTGTGCACTTGATTGTGGCACTGAATAAATGTAAAAACAAAATAACTGAAACTGAAATGAACTTAGCTGGTCGATGGATGGGTCGACTCTAGTATTTGAGCGAAAGAATCAGGCTACAAACCACATAAAGAAAGTAGACCACAATGTAAGAGCTACTGATGCCAAGGAGTAAGTCCAAAGCATGATGACAGAACACTCGCTCTCTCCAGTTCCAAACAGTTGCGTAATAGTACCTGACAACACGAAAGAAACCAGTTGCCATATTTTCAGACAAACTATTGAGAATTTTAAACTCTTACAATGGAAATACTGAGAATGATACCTATGTTCATTGCTGGAGGAAGTGCATACTGCAGCAGAAGAACAAACTGAAAGAGAGGATCTGAATGCACCAGACCAAGATGTATGCCGCCTTTAACTATAAATGTGCCCATAGTCGGTAGCAGAACATACCGAACGGCAATGATACCCAGAATAATGTTTGTACGAATGCCATCCCCTTTCATTCCTGCACACAACAATAGAACCGTGTCAATGGAAAAACACATCTTGAGGTATACTGAAATGGTTCGAGTAAATGAAAAATGACAGTTTGTGCTTAAATACCTCTCAGCAGGTTACCTCCCATAATCAAGGTAACAGAAGGAATTGCAGCATCCCTATAAATGTTACGAAAAATGATGCCATATAAAACTTTTACTCACTCTTTCAAAAGTATAAAATTTTGGTTCGCATCATAATTCATAATGCACAAAATATTTTTGAAAATGTAGAAGCACATTACCCCAGCATGGTTACAGAGTCCTGAACCACGCGCAGAGGAGCGCCGTTACCAATCAACACGTTCCGAATCTGAGGAATGACTCCAACTATAAAGCCAACAACCTGCTCACCAAAAAAAAATAAGGTGGGATTAGATCAGAAGCAGAAGACAGGCTTCTTCAATCGCGCACTGATGACCCTTGGGCAAAATTTTCACATTCTAATAGTAGTTTCTTTTTTTGCGGTTCTATTACAAATTAAAATGACCAAGTAACACTGTTATGTAACAAGCATACCGCTCCAATGGTCGACGGTGCCAATACCCTCTTAAAATTTAATTTTTGCGCCAACATGGTTACCCAAAGCAAAATCTTGTGTTCCAGGACCGGAGCCTGCTACATGAAAAAAAAAAAGGATTTTCAAAGTAGAAGGGCATTCTGAGAGTTTACAATGTAGCATAAGAAAGAAAGAAAGAAAGGGTATATAACCTTGACAGGGCTCTCGAAAATTTTGCCTTGATTTGATTGATCAAGAAGTGGTTCAATGCTTTCATCTACTTGTATCAACGTTACCTCAGTTTGACTTGAGGAATTGTCTGGTTTAATAAGTATGGGAACCTTTGTAGATGATATGCGGACTATGTTGTAAACGTATGACCAGAGGAAAACAGCTCCGATCTGAGATAAGAAAATTTGGAAAAAAAAGTAATGTTAATGTATAAATGTCCTCGTTCTTAAGTTAATAATAAGAAGTGCAGTCACTCATACCGCCATGGAAAGGGCAGTGTAAGCCATTCCGAAAGAATAACAGACATCAGGATCACCAAAGGGACTTGCTTTTTCACGGCATACTGCCGGAATGATGATAAGAGGCAAATTTCCCAAGTTTCCTGTGCAAAATATTTGATATATCAAATCTTAGCACAATTCACTGTGGAACATTCGTGTGCAACTGACTGTCTGCACTACTGTCTTACCTGCAGCGCAACATCCTATTATCAGACCTTTTAAGCGCTGAGGAGCTCCGGTGACTTTTACAAGTACCCATCCGAGAATTGACCCAAGAATAAATGTGATGAGCACATTAAATGGCATAAACCACCTACAATGAAAACAAATATGACTACGTAATAAGAATTGCAATAGTGTAAACTCTCAAGTGCCGGAACCAACTTACATAAGTGCAACACTCTCTAGTGTAATTGTTCGTGCAAGGTTGACTCCCACAAGCGATGGATTGTAAACAAAAAATACAACCTGATTACAAAAAAAAGATTGGGTAGCGAACCACATAAGAGGGTCATTCAATTATGTTTCGAAAGCCAAAAGGCGATGGCAATACTACTCACAGTGTTGAGATTCTTCCTGACTACATCTCCAAGTATACCAATACGATCCAATGCAAGGAATGACCCGACTGCCGTGATCAAAAGCACTTTAATAATGGGCATCGACGCCACTAAGAATAGATCCAGAAGACCCATTTCCTAATTTCCTACAGACACAAGGACGTAAAACTCAAGAAGTTCGCTCCAATGAAACAAAAAGAAGACAGCTTCTTAAGGCCTGATGCTTCCAAACACAAATGATTGCAAATTGTCGCTGAAGAGTACACGGAAACATCCATAAGGAAACGGCACGAGCGAATCAAATACAACACAACAATCAGAATACAGATAACTTACTTGTGTGAAGCTGGGGAGAAATTACAGAAATGGGTGATTTCTTCTACCTTACACAAAATGGCAAAAAGACGAAAAACATTATCTCATAATCTTCTGCCTTTTTTTTGTTCAATAAAGATGGCTACGTGAGAAATGCATGAAGAAGAACAAGACCAACCCCATTACGCAATCTGCTAGTAAATATTAAAAATAACAAAAACAAAACAAAAAAGGTTAAAACTTTAGGTATGATTTAGTGCTGGTAATGATAGATTTGCATAATCAAAACAAAGGTGGAATCTAATCCAAAGGGCTAGAAAAAAAAGCGATGCAAAAAGGCAAAAAGATCAAGATATGAACGACAGGTCCACGCTAGGCCGAACAATATACACTCTTCCACACAATATGACTTGTGAGAAGAAGTTGTGTCATGCGTGGAATTTGATCCCCTAATTAGGATTCAAAGACAATAGCTCAACCACTTGATTATCATTGAAAATTGCTAAACATATCAATAATTATCATGTATTAATCCCTAAAACTGCCAAAAGATTCGTCTGTTTTTACGATATGTTTCTAGGATCAATTTGATTGATTATTAAATATTAAATACTGAGATAAGTCAAAAAAATAGAATGCGACCAGTGTTGCCGGGTGCAATTTGTAGCTAAAATTAATCGCGACTACATAAATGGGTTCGATTACCTGATAATGTTAAAAAAAATAATATTTTGTGATACGTTGGGGATTTAAGTGATAAACCAAATCTCAGTTTGTATTACGAACTTTAAGTTTGACTGTGCTTTAGGCGATTCTTGAGTTATCAACTCTAAATCGGATGCTGAACTTGAGTGGACGATTTATCAGTAAAACTTGTCTTTACATTGGATGGTTTGGTGTCTTGATCAAGGTTGTCAAATGATATTCTATCGTGTGATAGAAGTTAACTTCAGGTGCACTTATAGGTCTACCTACAGGTCGTGTTGCAGCGGAATGTAAAACACAGTTATTATGCATGCACTGCAAACGCCTGTCTGCATATATTTATATTGAATGTTAGCAACCTTTTTGTTGAACTTACAAGGTCATATACATGAGCAGCAGAAAGCATCATTCCCAAAAGCATTAATGATCGAGCTTGAGCAAGACTAAAAACAAATAAACGATTAAGAAGAAAACTGAGTAAATTATTCTAGTGAGACGTACCTGATTGAATAGTCTTTCTTTAAAGAACTTCCCCAACGGGCAACGGCACATCCAAATCCTTGTAGAACTTGATACGGGTGTAGTGTACTTCCTCGCATATGGTCCCTTTAGAGGAATTACGAACAGACATCATAATCAATAACTCCTCTGTGTCCAAAATGGTGGAGATGCGACGTTCACTTTGACCATCTAAGTCTTTGATGTGATCCACAGTTGTCTCTAAGGAAACCTCAAAGTAGGCTGAGATATTATATACCTGGCATTTCACCAACGTTACATTTTGCCGGGACAGTTTGCATTAATGTTTTTGAGTCTGCAATTGGAATCTCAATATCTTCCTCAGTTTTTGCAGTGCCTAAATCAGGAGCGAGAGGAAATCTGTCCTCGACGACGACTTTGCTCACAGAGGCGGAAATGTATGACAATCCAGTCAGAATCGCAGGATTGTATGACTCATATGAAAATGATGTGTCATGTTTGAATCACAAATTGACGCCGCGAGGCAGATCTTTATCGGATTCAGCAGTTATTGGAATGTCTTTGACTGTCACCGACACGTTTCTTTCAGGAGACTCAAGAAACGAGATGGAAGAAAACATCGTTTCTTTGATCAACAAGGAATGCAGTCTCCAGGATTAGGTGATATGCCATGACAACAGAATACTTCAGTACACTTTTTACCCTTTTCAACTCATCGTTAGAAGCACCTTTCAGCAAAATCTGGAACACCATAACAATGAATGTTAGCCACGGGACGGAAAATGCCAAGAGATGCCGAAAAAGAGAAAACAATAAGAGATAAGCCTACAGAACACAATCAGTTCACTATATGACAAGGGGCATGAGTTGACTTCAATACAGATCAAACCTCATTGTGGATCAAACTGTGATCGAGTAAAGGAGATGAAACTGACCGTGCAACCAAAACGCGTGGGCAGGCCTTCAAGAAACAATAAGGTCTTGGTATAGGCTTTTTTCCAACTTCACCAACTACAGCATGCTCCTCAATGAACTTTTCAAGGTGAAAGGACTCACAATGTTTTAATGTTTGATTTTGCACATCATCAGGGGAGACGATAGGTGAACCAGTGCAACGAGCGATTCGTTGAAGGCGATGGAGCTTCATATCTAAGATCAGTGTCATGCCTTTCGCAAGAAGCAACTCTTGCACGAAACGAGCTGCTGATTTCTCTATCAAAATCACATTTGGACGGTATGCTACTAACTTCTCAATAACAGACTCAATATGGCTCTCCTCCTGCCATCAACAAAATATTATGAGAATGTTGTGTAGCCAAACAGCTCAGCGCTAAAAAATATTAAGTTATATTATACCTGCTTCATAGTGTCAAATGATGATAATTCACTCAATGACTGGTCAAGAGCCCCATGAATCAGAAGCAATTTAGGATTTGTATGCTTAGTTGACATATGTTTGTGCGAAACATTCTTCTTGAAAACTAAGCCTTTGATTAACTGACTGCAGACGCAAAATGCTACCGTTTTCAATAAACGGAAACAGTCAAATGATGATTCGCACTTGTAAAAGAATAAATAAGGAAAAAAAGCACACGGAAAAAATACAATAAACCCATGAGATGCAATTTGGAATCTTCACACTGCTTGGCATTACTCGTTATATTAGTTTAAGGGCTGAACGAAATGGATGTGGATGGACATACAAACAATAACGCTAAAGCTCGTATCAACAGTCAGAAAGCAGCAGTAAGGACAACCACTACCTCTGACTTCGAGTACCTGTCGCAACACATTTAACTTTAACATAACCATCTGCGTCCATGGCTTTACTATCGGCTGGATCAGGCTTCACGAAACAAGCCGCTTCCCAAGATAATGAAGTAATAATATCAGTCCAGTTTTTACCATTCTCTCTAGAAGACATAATCCCGTATGTTCTCAAAAGCTCCTGACAATTGTCTTGAACTTTCCATTGACTACCTCTTCCATCGCCTTGTGTTTTGCTTTTCTGAACCTGGAGCTTCCACTGTCTTCACTTTTATAACTACTTAACAACGATGGCCGGCCCCAAATTGTTCCACCTTCAAACTCATCATTGTCCTCATCAATGTTACTCACACTAACTTCCATGTCATCATCAGAGTCTTCTGCTTCTGGAGGATCAAAGATAGCAAAACCAAACTTCTTATCATTGAGGTTTGAAAGATTCATATCAAGAGTTCTATAACTGCAAGTCTTTCCAACATTAACTCCTGCCTGAAAGCTGTCTGTTGGCTTTTCATTTGAATCAATTCTGGTATGCTCAGACTCATCATAACCACATTTCTTTGAACTGTTCTCACAAAAAAAAAACCATTATCTCCTTGGTCTGGATATGTCTTGGAAGTGATACACTATGATCATTAAGTTTGAGAATAGAGGGCATTAAAATTCTAAAACAAGTGAAAATGAATCCTAAACCTGTCAGATGCGTTCACATCGACTGATACATCGCCTGAAATTTAGCAGAAAGGGTTAGTTTGGTGAAGCACAAAGACATTTAAAAATAAACCGCGAGCAAGGGAACTTACCAGAGTTTGAGAGAAAGCTGCCAGTGTTGCTCAGTGAGATCTGTGATTCCATAGAATGAATAAGTTCAAAATTATTTACCAGTCCTCGACTTTGCCTCTTCCTGCAGTACATACAGAATGTATGGCACACATTCTGGGTTACGTGATACTTTTGGGATATTTCTTCTTTATGGGAAAATCATGGCCATGGAATATATTCAGGTGAAGCCAACATTTGGACAGACGAGTTTAATTCGAGGTCCAATAACAGAAACTTAAGAGTAAAAGCAACTAACGAAGCAGAGACAAAATGAGAGATAGAAGTTACATTGTGCTAATGAGACATTAACTATTTATAGACATTTTCATTTAGGTAGGGTTGTAACAAAATTTTATTGGACTGCTGAAAACCTGGCAGGCGCGTTAGCATGCATATTTGCATTTTTATGCTGCTAGCATATGCCATCAAACATATTCACAGACTGATACACAAATAGTTTGACTTAATTTCATTATCTCTCAGAAAGCTCTTTTAGTTTTAGAGTTTGAAACTAGAAGAGCATCTCAGAATTAGAAAAAAAATTAATTTTGCCCTAGTTTCGAGTTTCAGTTTCAGTTTTACGGTTTGTTATGTTTGAGTTTCGGTTTTG
>JAWWMW010001890.1:380110-392477 GCA_035048345.1 Echeveria elegans | reverse complement strand
CTCACCAAACCCAAAAACCTCTCCTCCACCCCCAAAACCTTCGCCAACGTCTTCATCGCCATCGTCGGCGCCGGCGTTTTAGGCCTTCCCTACACTTTCAAAAGAACCGGATACGCCCTCGGTCTCATTACCCTCTTCACCATCGCCTTCCTTACCTACCATTGTATGATGCTGTTAGTCCATACGCGTCGAAAGCTTGAATCTTTAAATGGATTTAGCAGAATCACTTCCTTCGGCGACCTCGGCTTCGTCGTCTGCGGCTCCATCGGTCGAGCCTCCGTCGATGCGATGATTATTTTATCGCAAGCGGGATTTTGTGTAAGTTATTTGATCTTTATTGCGCAGACGATTGCGAATGTTGTGAATCGACCTGGTGATGAAATTCTAGGGTTTGGTATGAAATGGGTTTATATTTGGGGATGTTTTCCTTTTCAGTTAGGGCTTAATTCGATTCCTAGTTTAACACATTTAGCGCCTTTGAGTATATTTGCTGATGTTGTTGATCTTGGTGCTATGGGTGTTGTGATGGTTGAGGACGTGAGTTTGTTTTTGAAGAGGCTTCCGAATTTGCAAGCGTTCGGAGGGTTATCAGTGTTCTTTTATGGCGTCGGGGTTGCGGTTTATGCGTTTGAAGGAATTGGAATGGTGTTGCCGTTGGAGTTTGAGGCCAGGGAGAAGGAGAAGTTTGGGAAGATTATGGGATTTTCGATGTTGTTCATTTCGGTGATGTATGGCTCATTTGGTGTGTTAGGGTATATGGCTTTTGGAGATGAGACGAGGGATATTATTACAACGAATTTGGGAGGTGGGATTGTTAGTTACTTGGTGCAACTGGGGTTGTGTATTAATTTGTTTTTTACGTTTCCGTTGATGATGAATCCAGTGTATGAGGTTATGGAGAGGAGGTTTTGTGGTTCGAGGTATAGTTTGTGGATGAGATGGGGGATGGTTTTAGTGGTGACGTTGGTGGCACTTTTGGTGCCGAATTTCGCGGATTTCTTGTCGCTTGTGGGGAGTAGCGTGTGTATTGTTTTGGGCTTCGTGCTGCCGGCATTGTTTCATATTTTGGTGTTTAGAGACGAGATGAGCAAGATGGAGATGGTTGTGGATGGTGCGATTGTTGTGTTGGGAATTGTTTTGGGTGTATCAGGAACTTATAGTTCGCTTATGGAGATATTAGCCCCAACCGCTTAGTTCCTTGACGCATGAATCATATTATAAATGAAACCAGTTAACGGAAGTATTTGCAAGATCTACTGATATGTTTTATCCGTGCTCCGGCTTCAAAAATTCTCTTCAGCAAGGCTTCACATTTCACCGAGCCTGTTTGGTTTCATGTATATATAAATAAGTTGTATTCTTTGTCCAAGGTGACGACTGCTGGACGAGATGATAATCAGTATTACAAAGCTGGGGTTGATCGTCGTTGTTGTCTGCACTGAGGAGTTCAATTCTGGTGGAGTTTCAGTTTCATGCGCTCCTTATTTTAAGCACCTACCCGGGCGATATCGACGAAGTAAGTTTGATGCTGCACAATAAGCTGGATTTCATTGCTTTCTTGAACAATGTCGAAAAAATCTACTGTTTTGTAGACGTCTGGTATGTATCTGATTTACCTTATGTGTGGTGTTCTAAACATTGGAACTGCGATCAAATTAGCTCGTGCTTTTATCATTTTTCGAAATGTTTCTGAAGTATACTCACTCTATCTTAAGCAATGTTAACAAATATGTGTGTGTTTCTAAATGCGCTACCTTTTCACCTCTTTCAAACCGTTCCAAGTCATTAGTCATTCACTTTCTATGGGAAAAAACTCTCAATACTTTGAGAATTTTGGTTGATTAAATTAATTAAGTTGTAATACTCATTTAAAATATTAATTGGATCTTTCATTTTTTTCAATGGATGGATGGATTTAAGTTATATAAAAATAACTTAACATATATAGTTAATGTCAAGTACACAGTTATTATTTACATTACTAGTCATCACGGCAACTCCAGCAAGAATATGAAGTTATTCAAATAACTCCATAACAATTCGACAGTCACGCCAACAATGAGAAGAATAAAAGGGCTTAATGTCCGAAGGCGAGAGGAATGACAAACCTCTTAGAGGGAAAAAATCTCAATACTTTCAAATTTTGGTTGATTAAATTAATTAAGTTGTGATACTCATTGTAAATATTAATTGGATGTTTCATTTTTTTCGATAGGTGGATACAAGTTGTACAAAAATAACTTAACATATCTAGCTAATGTCAAGTACATAATTAAAAATTACAGCACAAGTCATTGCGACAACTCTACCAAGAACCTGATGTCATTCAAATAACTTCATAACAATTCAACATCCACTTCATGAAATAGACAGTTTCTACGCACCAGCGATGAGAAGAATAAAAGGCATAGATGTCTGGAGGCGAGATGAATTAAAAACTTCTTAGAATGAGGGCAAAAACACTCAACAAGAAAATATAGTTTTAGTCAAGGTTCAACCCCTGACTCTGAATTACTTTTTTGATTGACTCTTCAACTAATGAGTCATCACCCCATTGACAATTGGGTATTTCATTTCACTAAACTAGTTTAAGACAATGTCGATTGTCTCACTGTACAATACATTATGGAATAGGAATCAGATGATTTTTTTGCTGGATGTTAACTCGATCTCTTATTATGCGCTTCATTCTTTGCTTGATTGTTTTTTCATCACAAGTTTCCGAATTAGAGGGTTGCTAAATGTTAAAGATTTTGAATCCAGATATCCAAATTCTTAGGCACTGTTTGGATGAGGTAAAAAGTATAGAAAATAAAATTTAAAGAAAAGTAATTTTCTAATGAGAAAATTGAAGGAAAATTTGGCACCAAATTGCTTATTTTCTCATATTTTGTTACAACCAAACACACTTATTTTCACTAAAAAAAATTATTTTCCTCAACTTTTTCCAACATCCAAACAGAGCGTTAAGCATTGGATCGCGAAAAATATGATAAAAGAAAATAAAGTGGAAAGTTGATGAGAAAATAATATTTCTATTTGAAAATTTTACACAAGGATTTATAAGGATTTTTTTCATTTTCATACTAACTAAGGCCCCGTTTGGTTGCAGAAAAAAGAAGAAGAAAAGAAAATTTTGAAAAAAATTGAATGAAAATGAACATGCGTCTTTGGTTGTAAGGAAAAAAATGAGATCAAATTTTACTTACAACTTTTTCATAAAAAAACATTTTTTTAAGTATTTTTTTCTCACTTTTTTCCCGCAACCAAATGGATCCTAAACGTATAATCTTATTTTCCATCAAAATTTTCTTTCTATCTGCCATTTTTTGGTTAGGATCTCAATCAGACGACAACAGATTATACAACCCATTAAATAAATAATATATCATAATCCGTACAAAACGATATATTTATCTCCTATTGCTGCACCAAATCTATTTCCCCGTATTTTCCACAAACTGAAAGTGTGTTAAGGCTCCGTTTGGTTGCGGGAAAAAATGAGGAAAGAAAAAATTAAAGAAAAATGATTATCTCATGGGAAAGTTGTAAGAAAATTTTGATTTCATTTTGCCTAATTTTTTCATTTTTTCCTTACAACCAAACACACATTTTATTTTTACTCAAAAAAATTCTATAATTTTATCTTTTCTCTCTTTTTTTCCGCAACCAAACGGGCGTAAATGAATCATGCAAAGGAAAAAGGAAAAGAATGGTTTGGACAATAACTCTAGAGTCTAGACTAGATCCATGGCAGAACTCTTGCTAACAGGTCTATTGCCCATTTGATAAAGCCTCAATAAATCTCATTAATTATCTAATAGATAACAGAATAGGGGTTGGTGGTGATCGGATCATCAAATCAAAATATTTAGAAAAATGTCATCTGATCGGATTTTAATCACACGGATGACGGATCCAGCGTGATCCATTAAAAATTAAAAATTAAATAAATTTGCACAGAATACACGGGTCCTGTCTGACCCAAAAATTTAAAGTTTTATTTTACACAGGTCACATGGTCTCAAAAATTGATCGATCGAATCACGTACGTGTTGACGATATGATTGCGCATTCGGACGATGCATCCGTCGTGACGACGGACGATATGCTGATTACTATATAATTAACCATAATATAAGCCTAAAACATAATTGTCAAATGAATGGTCTCTCATTAGTTAATGATTCATTTATAGATTTTCAGAATCACGGGTTAAGCCTGAAGTGTTTTATTGTTGTGAAGTTACCGATTGAAATTTGAAGGCCCGGTACTAGGGTTTAGGGCACGATATTAAACCATAAACAATAATACGATGATATATTATTAATCATTGGAGGTCTATCCATCGTTCCGACAGAAATGCGAAGAACAATATTTATTGTTTCACCGTGTAAATTTCTTTCGAATGTGTCTTCGATTTCAATATCTCCAACTTGTATATCCAGATCTAATTACAACATTAATCCGACGGAGTTGGGATGAATATGATTTTTCAAAAAGGTCATTCTCGCATCGCTTTCTAAATTTGTTGAAAATTTATTTTTTTTCAATATCTTCATTCGATTCTTTTGATACTAACACTTTTAAAATTTTTAATTTGAAAAATAATGATATACTGATATTAATTATCAATGACATTAGCAAAATCAGCAATATATATTTGACTATAAATATATTAAAACCAAAAAAAAAAAAAAAAAAAAAACCGGAACCGGAACCGGAGGAAGCTGAAAGACCAAAATTGATTGATAATAACGATCGACTAGAGAGAGAAAATCTCCGATCTCTCCGCACCGCTCCACGTCCGATCAATCCATGGAGCGATCGACACTCTCTCGATCTCCATTCCATTACCAAATTCCTCAATTCAGTTACACAACATAACAAACCAAAACACTCGCGACTCGCGATCGGAACGAACGAGCGAAAACCATGTCGTGCTCGTCTTCATCAGGATCGGAAGAAGAGGAGGAAGGAATTGATTCATATCGTAAAGGCGGATACCACGCTGTAAGAATCGGCGATCAGTTCGCTGGCGGAAGGTACATCGCTCAACGGAAACTTGGTTGGGGACAGTTTTCGACAGTCTGGCTCGCTTACGATACTCGTAACTCTGTACGTCTTTCCGATCAATTGGAATTGAAATTGTTAATGTTTGTTGGTTTTGATTTTCGATGTAGATTGGATGATTATCAAGCTGTTGGATTGCGTGATTTGGTTGTGTGGAAAATGGAATTCTGGTGATTGATAGATATGAATGCTTGCTTGTTTGTTTATGAATTCAGTTGTGTGAAATGCTGAATGTGTGACTTTGGATATCTAGCAGACATTGATTTGAATTAGATGTTAGGTTTGAGTTTCCTTGAGGAGTATCAAGTGTTTTGAAGCTCCGTTGCAATTTGATTTAATTATGCCTATTAGTCTCTGAAGGTTGCGGCAGCGTCTACTAGTGGATTATGTCTATAGTATCATGTCCCTTGATACGTCTCAAATGGATTTTTTGTTTATATAGTTTTTATATATTTAGCCTGGTAATTTATCATGGGATTCGGGACATCTTCCGAAAACTAGCTATTTGCAAAGTAGTGACGTTTTGGTAGTTGTATATGGCCTTAGGTGTTTTGCTGTCATTGCAGAACTATGTTGCACTAAAGATTCAAAAGAGTGCTGCACAATTTGCTCAAGCTGCAGTCCATGAGATTGATATGCTCTCTGCTATTGCTCAAGGAGACTCATCAAATGCGAAGTGTGTTTTGCACTTGATAGACCATTTTAAGCACACAGGTCCCAATGGACAGCATCTCTGCATGGTCCTTGAATTGCTTGGAGACAACTTGTTACGGCTTATCAGATACAATCGTTATCGAGGTCTTGAGCTCAGTAAAGTGAGGGAAGTTTGTAAATGTATTTTGACAGGCTTGGACTACTTGCATAGAGAGCTTGCTATTATTCACACCGACTTAAAACCTGAGAATATATTATTGTTTGAGACAATTGATCCAAGCAAAGATCCAATTAGATCTGGGGTATCCCCTATTCTTGAAAGGCCCGATTGTGTTCCAAATGCCTCAGTCACCATGAATCTTATAGAAAAAAAGTTGAAAAGAAGGGCAAAACGGGCAGTAGCAAAGATATCCGGAAGAAAGGATTCGATTGGCGGAAATGCAAACCCCAAATCAGACAGAAGCATAGATGGGATCAACGTGAAATGTAAAGTCGTGGATTTAGGAAGTGCATGTTACTCTGATAAGCAGTTTACTGATGATATTCAGACTAGGCAGTACAGGGCACCAGAAGTTATTCTGAAATCTGGATATACATATGCGGCTGACATGTGGTCTTTTGCTTGTACTGCCTTTGAGCTTGCTACGGGTGAGATGTTGTTTACTCCGAAAGAAGGCCATGGCTATAGTGAGGATGAGGTAATTAGGCTTATTAGATCTGTCACCCACTTCATTCACAATGTTACTTCCTTACTACACTTTGTTATAAGTGATAGCTGTCTATCTATTCTAACCATCCCATGATTCCATCCAGTTTGTGACGAAAGTTTAAGATGTTCAATTATTCTCAGTTTGTAGCTATCATACTCTTAATTGTTAACATCATTGCATCCAGCACTATTGTAGCAGTAACTTATAACAATGAGTTATGCACTATGACGACAATGGTGCAATCCATTGTTTTAGAGCTATGTTAGGATTAATTTTCAAACATTTATTTTCTAGTGCCACCAGGGAAATGGTAATACCTGACTTCTATTGCAGGATCATCTTGCTTTGATGACGGAGCTCCTCGGGAAAATGCCAAAAAAGGTTAGCAGCCAGAATCTGTTACCGTCTCTTTCCTATAGGGTTTTGTTAAATCGACACCCTCGATGTTTTTAGCCGTTGGATCATCTCAAACCATGGGATCTTAGCCGTTGGATCAATTTTAGGGTGTCGATTTAACAATTCCCTTCCTATATTATAGAAGTTAAAGAGTATCTGTTAAAGTTGTTTAAGCAAATATTTATTTACTTATCAATTTTATTTATTAGGCACATTTTGTAACACAATTGTTGATCAATAGTATCAAAAACTGCTCTTCTGTGTCCAAAAAATATATGTGGTTCACTCAACAATTAACAACTTCTACATTGGTTTAATTCCTGTCAATCAGATAGCGGTAGGGGGTGCTCGCTCAAAGGAGTATTTTGATAGACATGGAGACTTGAAAAGGATCCGACGACTTAAGTTTTGGCCAATGGACAGATTGCTTGCCGACAAGTATAAATTCTCCGAGTCTGATGCAAAAGGGCTTGCTGAGTTCTTGTGTCCGCTTTTCGATTTTGCGCCAGAAAAGCGACTCACCGCACAGCAGTGCCTGCAGCATCCATGGCTGTCTCTCAACAGTAAACCACAGACTGAGAACACAACTGAATCTAGCGCGAGACACATTAGTACTGGGGTTAGCAACCTCCAGATCAAAGTGGGGAAGTGAAAAGGAAGTGGCGGTCCTTTCACTCCAGAGGCATTTCTTGAATTTACTTTTATCTTATGATCATTATTTGGTCGTGTAATGTAAACAATATCCATTTGGTTTATTTAATCGATATGGCAGAGCCTACTTACAGAGAGCCAGATAGTATCAGTTCGAGCTTTCTCCTATACTTGATCTGTAAACTCAAACTTATCTTTCCGACAGAGTTTTCAGTAAATGGAAACTGTTCTTTCAGACTGAGTTTTCAGCTGTATGAACGTTGTGTCAAAGTAGTGAATCATTTACCCAGTGAAACACAAATTCAACAAATTAGTTTGCTGCAAGTTCTCTTCTTGGTTCATGTTCTGAAGCATATTCTAGTTCTAAAACTGTAATAGGTTTGTGATCAATCCCATGTCTGCACAGGCATGTGTTTAGTTGTTTGTGTGGTGCTATCTAAGAGACAATGGACGACACAAGTGCTGCTTTTGGCTATAGAATAAGCACATTCAAAACTATTCCACTAGATGGAGAGTTGGCAAAAGCTTGTAACAAAACTGACTTCTATGTAACAGCCAGGCCTTTGAATAAAAAATGACAACATATTTCCAACTCTATGCAAATTTGAAGATTATAGAAACTAATATACAGTAAAATACCAATCTTCATTACAACAATGCAAGCCATAGTCGAATAAAGGACACCAGCAAAGCTACATCACATAAGCCTAAACCTTGGGTTTTTATTGATATACATTAATTATCATCTACCAAAGCAGCAAGAAACTCAGTTCAGCTCACCGAAGACGATTGTGGACAGCTATGACTGTACAAGAAACTTTATTTTGTTTCTCACACTGAAGGGGTGCCTCTTGATTTGTGCTGACAGGCATCTGAATTCAAGAACTTGGAACAATGGCAACGGCAATGTGTTGCTTGCAGGAAATTTGCTGTCTGGTGGTATAGGACTTGATAGTTCTAACTCGCGATTTCCTTGGTCATTACTGCTACAGATGCTCGAATAGAAATTTCCTTAACTTAGATCTACCTGTGTTTCTACCATACGGATCAGTTGTTTTCGAGCTTTTCTCTTTTGAGTGACTATGTCCTTTTCCACTCTCCAATTTGAACTGATCAACTTTGTCAAACATTGGGATGTTTTCTCATTCTCCAAGGCGTCAACAATTTCATGACTAGAACCCTCATTATCTAATGTAGCTTTACCGATCACAGGTGAAACCTTGTGTTTCTTATGATTGCGGCTTTTAGAGTCTGGAGAAGGTGGCGAGTCTTTAAAGAGCACAGAGGAGCTGTGGATAACTCGATGCAACTTGTGTTCTCTTTCATCAGTCTTGCCATTTTCAACTTCATCCCGCTTCTTGTACAACGAATTAACCGTATCCAGTTTCTTCGACTTGTTTTTTCTGGTGTGTCGATCCCTGCCTGATGTTTCTTCATAAAAAGATGCCACCAGATCCAAAGCACTCTTGGCAGCAGCGATCGCTTTTGCTGCAACAGCAGCCTTCCCCTCAGCCGCAGATCTAGCAGCCACTGCAACTTCAGCTGCAGCTAAAGCTGCTTTCTTAGATGACTCCGCAATTTCTTCCAACGAAGAACTACCACGACCTCTACCGTGACTTGAGCTCAGCAGATTCTTAAGGCGTGCATCAACTTCTGCAGGAGTTGTTGGAGTTGGAGGAGACGCTGATTGCTCATTACCATTCTGTTTCTTATAGCCAGCCAAAAGCCTCTTCCTTGGAGGCGGGAGGACATCTTCATCCAAGTGATGGGAATCACACACATTACCCTCCATTTATCCACCAAAATCCGCGGTCAAATAGCCAGTCCGGCCAAACGTCCAGAACACTTGCACTGTACAAACACAGAAACAAATCACATAATCCATCAATTACATCTTTGTCACACCATATGTTACAATTCACACTCCGCCATATCTCGAATCAAACACCAAATCACGCAACTTCTCTAAAACCAATCCAAACTCTCAGATCCAATAATTTCTAAAAAAGTACCAAATAAACAGAAACCCTAAAATCCAAACGTTCACAGTGTACACCCAGATGCCAGATTTGACCTAAAACACAGATTCAGATCAACTTCATCAAAATCATTAAAAACAAATCAATCTAATCAAACCTCAGCATCATCAGACACACAACACATCAATCAATAAATCTGCAACAACAAAAAAACACAAACATATTCAATTCCAGTTCGACTCTCTAGCCCAAACCAACTCAATTCCGACATCCTTTCCGCAAGGAAAATCAATCACGCGGTTAAAGGAAGCTCAATTCAACCAAATTATTCAAAAAAGGTGAGAACTTGGATTGCATGAATGATGGATGGAAAATGTGTACAAGAAAAAGCAGGTGAATTTGGAGACGTAGTGGATGGATTGATGGAAGAAGTACCTTCGGATCGGTAGCGGAGATAAGAAGAGAGGGAGAGAGGCACGTCGAACTGGAATTAGGGTTTGTGTTTAGGGTGAAGAAGAAGAGGAGAGGATGAATGAGAGGAGATGCTTCTTTCAACCTAATGGATTGAAAAATGGTTACAATAATATTATTTTTTTGGATTATTTTCCTTTTTCTTTGCTTTTTTGAACTTTTTATGAAAATAGATAAAGGAGTATTGTAAAATAAAACAAGGTGCAAGAGAATTTACTGGATGAGAACATGGCGATGATCAAATATATGAATTATGAATCAGTACGAGCGAACTGGTTTTTTTTCCCGATAACGGATTACACGAATACAAAGAAATATACAAGACATATAATATATAGTACATATAATCCTACTCAAACACAGGTCACAGTGGTTACTAATATTCAAAACAAGCCACAAGCAAATACATGCAAGGCTAAACATAACCCTAACGACTCAAAAAGTCACCGAGGCCTCCCGTCTTCTTCATTAATGAAGAGGACACTCGAAAGACCAACAACCAATAAACCACAAGAGCCCGTCCTCCAAACACAAACACCCATGCAGCGACCCGCTAGACCCAAAGCCAGGAACCAAAGCGGCACTCCAGCGGCGACTCCTCAGCTTCAACCACAAACACCCATGCGACGACTCCTCAGCTTCTTCGTGGGAACACCAACAGCCACAGACCCCACGACCACCGGAGACGACGCACATCCGCTGCAAGACTACCGCCAGAAAACCACAACGCGCCCCAACACCAACAAAACCCGCCACAACCGAGTCATCAGACACGGCGGCCCGCCGCACCTCCACGTAAGAAACGGTGCAAAACCAAATCCCCCTCGCCGGCACCACCGACCACCAGCAGCGTCACACCTGCAAAAGACCAGAACCGGTCGAGGAATGTGAAACCGACCATTACCCGCAAGACCACCGATCGACCCAACACCGCCGCCAACCAACACCAAACCACAAGACCAACATGTGGAATGTATGAATGTAACCCGATCCAAAACTCCCCACGACGACGTCGTGACAACCATCAACAACAGCGGGCCACTCAACAGCTACAGTCAGAACTTCCGCGGCTGGACATTGAACAGGGCCAAGGCCGCAACAAGGCATGCCAAATATAACATGAAGCGGTGCTCATAGAAGGACGAATCACCATCAAATAGATACAAATAACACTAAATAAAAACCTTTCATAAGTCATCGACTTAGAGAAAATAAACAACCTCCACCAAGACGAAACTTAGGGAGAAATCATGTGAAAAGCAAAGAGGAACGAGCTACAAAGACTCCTAGGGGTAGAGATAAGAAAACCACCCTATGTGGAGGGGGCTCTTCCTCCACCCCGAAGAAAACGGCGGCGACGGTAGGGTTTCAAAAGGAGAGCAAGTGGGGATGTTGATGTTATCTTGTTCCTTAAAAGGTGGGTTAATAATTAAAGAAAATCATATTTATTTTCAAAATCACACTCTTCAAATTTTCTATTTTCAGTGTCACACCCCATACCAATTTGCGACATACAAAATATTTTCGATTCATTTTTCATACCAAATTAATTTTAACATCATCAACTATTTAATAAAGATGCTTACGAGAGCTAAACAATCCTCCTAGAACAGTCGGAAGGATTGGGTGCCCTCTTAATCGGTTTTGAATCGAAATTAAGGTTCATCTGAATTGAATCTATGTATGTCTTTTTTGAATAAATGATGTGTGAGATGGTTTCAAAAATAGTTTGTGAAGAAAACTGGATTGAAAATAATTATTGACGAAAATTGATCGAAAATTGGTTGAAAGTTGATTGAGGGTGTGATATTGAAAACGAATATTTTAAGGAGTGTGACTTCAAAAAATATTATATAGGTGGTTTACGGCAAATGAGTGTGTTATATGAATGATTTTCTATAATTAACTATTAACCCTTAAAAGGTTTATAAGGTTAGAATATAATCCACATGAATTAAAGTTATCGGAGACTATTTATAATTCAAGTATTTTGTAAATGTATATTACGAAGTGTTGTTTCGAAACATACAGTGCCGAAGCCTTCAACCAGATACAATGTTTTTTCGGATGAACACTAATACCATGAGATGGATTGCAGAAAGCGCGAATTTACTAATGCAAAATGAAAAAATGGAATTTATGTGTGATTCGGAGAGAGGCCAGCTGTGTGGCGGACGGTCTAGCGAAAAAGTGAGCCATCGAGAGGTGGACGTGGACATCTGCTATGGCCATACCTGAATTGTTGGGTGAACTATTGTAGCTATTCCGAACTTAGGCTCGTGCTATTTTGGGTGCCAAACAAATTTGTACGTATAAAAAAAGTATTTTGTAAATGACTTTTAACTTTATGAAATGAGAAAAATGTCATTTAAATCATGAACTTGACAAATTCGGACATTTAAATCCTCAACTTCAAAAAGTCCATTTAAATCC
>JAWWMW010001890.1:359885-380010 GCA_035048345.1 Echeveria elegans | reverse complement strand
ATGAGAACTCGAAATATGACAAATGGCGAGATCAAATCTATGAATTATGAATCAATACGAGTGAACTATACTTAAAAGGTGGATTTTTTCGATAATGGATTATACGAGTACAAAGAAATATACAAGACATAATAATATATAGTACATATAATCCTACTCAAGCACATGTCACACTGAACACCAATACTCAAAACAAGCGAGAAGCAAATACATGCAAGGCTAAACATAACCTTAACGACTCAAAAAGTCAAAAAACTAATCACCACCGAGGCCTCTCGTCTTCTTCATTAATGAGGAGGACTCCTCAGCTTCAGCCACAAACACCCATGCGACGACTCTTCAGCTTCTCTGTGGGAAAACCAACAGCCGCAGACCCCACGACCACCGGAGACGACGCATATCCGCTGCAAGACCACCTCCAGAAAACACCAATGCGCCCCAACACCAACAGAACCCGCCACAACCGAGTCATCAGATACGACGCCCCCCTACACCTCCATGTTAGCGAACGGTGCAAAACCAAATCCCCCTTGCCAGCGCCACCGACCACCAGCAGCGTCACACCTGCAAAAGACCAGAATCGACCGAGGACTGTGAAATCGGTCATTAACCGCAAGACCACCTGTAGACCCAACACATCCACCAACCAACACCAAACCACAAGACCAACATGTGGATGTATGAATGTAACCTGATCCAAAACTCCCCACGACGGCGTCGTGGCAACAACCATCAACATCAGCGGGCCACGCAACAGCTACAGTCAGAACTCCAGCGGCTTGACATTGAAACAGGGCCAAGGCCGCGACAAGGCATGGCAAATCGAACATGAAGCGGTGCTCATAGAAGGACGAATCAACACCAAATAGACACAAATAACACTAAATAAAAACCTCTCATAAGTCATCGACTTAGAGAGAATAAACAACATTCACCAAGACGAATCTTAGGGAGAAATCATGTGAAAAACAAAGAGAGACGAGCTACAAAGACTCCTAGGAGTAGATATAAGAAAATCACCCTATGTGGAAGGGGCTCTTCCTCCACTCCGAAGAAAGCGGCGACGGTAGGTTTCAAGGGGAGAGCAAGGGGATGTTGATGTTATCTTATCTTACTATTAATAAAGCGTAAGGGCTTGAATTGACAGTCAACCATGGCCACAATTATTTTCGAAAATACCTCTGCTTAACTATTTAATTACACTCAACATCATTCACTCATAACAATAATTTTTTCATCAAAAATACATCTGATTGACTACCTAATTACACTCAACATCAATAATTAGCATAAATTAACATAAAATTAAATAATTTTATTAAAATAAATTAAAATAAATAACTAAATTTTTACTAATTTTATTTTTATTAAAACAAATAATTAGCACAAATTGAATTGTGTATTGATACTAGTTCCTTAAAAGGTGGTTGAGTTATAGAAAAACATATTTATAATATTTTATATTTATGTAATATTTTTTTTCAAAATCACAACTCTTAAAATTTTCTATTTTCAGTGTCACACCCCAGACCAATTTGCGACATGCAAAATATTTTTGATTCATTTTTCCTACCAAATTATTTTAAAAATCATCTCACACAGCTATTTATTTTTCCTAGAACAGTCGTGGAAGGATTGGATGCCCGCTTAATCGGTTTTTGAATCGGAACGGAATTAAATCTAGGCACGTCTTTTTTGAATAGATGATGTGTGAGATGCTTTCAAAAATAGTTTGTGAAGAAAGCTGGATTGAAAATAATTATTGACAAAAATTGACCAAAAATTGATTGAGGGTATGATGTTGAAAACGGAAAATTTTAAGGAGTGCGACTTCAAAAAATATTATATAGGTGGTTTACGGCAAATGAGTGTGTTATATGTGTGATTTTCTATAATTAACCTTTAAAGGGGTTATAAGGTTAGAATATAATCCACATGAATTAAAGTTATCGGAGACTATTTATAATTCAAGTATTTTGTATATGTATATTACAGAGTGTTGTTTCGAAACAGACAGTGCTGAAGCCTTCAACCAGATCCAATGTTTTTTTCGGATGAACACTAATACCATGAGATGGATTGCAGAAAGCGCTAATTTACTAATGCAAAATGAAAAAAATGGAATTTATATTTGATTCGGAGAGAGGCCAGTTGTGTGGCGGACGGTCTAGCGAAAAAGTGAGCCATCGAGAGGTGAACGTGGACATCTGCTATGGCTATACCTGAATTGTTGGGTGAACTATTGTAGCTATTCCGAACTTAGGCTCGTGCTATTTTGGGTGCCAAACGACATCCTTTGTATTACAAACTAGTTGCACTCTCGTCGTTTCGACGAGAATTTTTCGGTGTTTTCATTCGATTTAATTAAATTTTATAACATTTTTCGCTCCATTTATAATGTATAATTTTCAAATTTTCAATTCTTAATTTTTTTTTGAAATCTACCAGATCAAATACGGTCAAATACAACCAAATATGATCAGTTGGTCAAATACAGTCAAATATGGATGAATAGTGATGAATGACATGTAATGTAAATAAGGAGGGTGGGGAGGGGTATTTTTTGTCAAAGTCTTATTGCAATGAGCTCTTTAATGAGAAAAATAAGGGAATTAGGGAAGCAAAGTAGCTGGTTGGTAAATGATTGATGGTGATATTCTTTTATATATATAGATTTGTAATGTATAAAAAAGTATTTTGTAAATGACTTTTAACTTTATGAAATATAGTCTATTCTTCTAAAGGGTAAATGTGAAGTTGTATTGAGACAATAATTTACAGCATGGTTTACACCGAGAATTTGCATTTGGCGGTCCCATTATTACAATTTGATTTTTTTTTGATAACTATTATATTAAATTAATCGGTAACAAATAATTGTTCCCTTCACAATATTCATAACATGTTTGTAGTGATTTCGGATCAATAGAAATTCATTTTAAAACAATAACGTGAAGACTCTAATGTCACAAATAATTATATCTTTTATTTTCTTTTATCATATTATTATAAACAAAATATGATTTATGTTCATCATAATCTACGGTGAATATAAACAATTTTGTGTGAATACAGAAGTTGTAATTATTCATGAATACACGAATATTTAAGTTCTCATCTCACGAAAAGACTATGTTCCTAACAGTTATCTAATAAATATATGATATATCATTACATTAAGATGTCAAATTCACACAAAATCGATCATAAATGTTATGAGATATGATTTTATTTTATTTTATTTTACTTGAGGATGTTACGATCATTATGATCAATGGAGACACGGGGTGAATGTAAAATAGTTCCTTTTTTTATTAGAATTTCGCAAAGGGAATCAAGTATACATCAAAGTATATCATACAGGACCATAGCTCGGAATCAGGATCAACGATTGCTAGTGACTATCGGATAAGCGACCATCGATCCAGAATCGCTCACCACGAACTAATACAGAAATAATAAAAGTAATATTAATAAGATAACTAAGCAAGATGCTCAAAATAAAACCTCTCGCTATCTACGGAGTCGCACCGTAGATGAGGAGAGAAATATAGAAAGCCTCCAATTGTTGTACCCATTCAACACCGATAGAAGTCCACCTCTGATCATCATCTATGTCCGTTACTTAATCATCATTGGGCAAATGCGCTTCACTATCTGGACCAGCAATGCATCAATGATCATAGCTTTGTAACTTTTAGCTCGAAGGTTGATACACTGTCAAAGGATATACGGCCTTGAATGTAAAATAGCTCTTCGAAACCCGGAATTAGCAACGAAATCATTAAAAAGCAATCACATTCCGTCCACACTCAAAAAACTCGCGAGCGCCAGACGCTGCGCCTCTCCTCACTCGAGCCGAGCTACGTCGAATGCGATCAGAACGACGTCGCTCGCGACGCCTCGTGAATCGATCCCCCGCCCATCGTCCCTCTCACTAATTTCTCTACATCTACTTTCTCCAGAAACCCTACTTCTCCGGACATTGCACGAAACCCTAGATTCATCAATCCAACATCCATTTCGCATCGCGGTCGGGTATGGAATTCACATTCTTTTTTTTCATAACAAAGTTGTAATTTGTAATGACTGTGTTTTGGATTAGGCTTCTTCAACAGCTTTTATGGCAACTATAAGGCATATTCCCAAGGCTGTTCACAGCTCGTTGCGCTCTGGAACTGTGTTGTTTGATTTGACTAGGGTTGTGGAGGAATTGGTGTATAACAGTCTTGATGCTGATGCCAATAAGGTAACTTCTGGTGTTGGTGTGTTTACAATATTTATTATGAAGCTGAAAGTTGTAGCCGTGTATTAGGCTTGTAATGAATTTTGAGTGTACTAAATGTCTATGACTGCACTTTCTTTCTTTGCATGTTAATGATCTCCGTTAGTGAATTTCGGATGCTTAGTTGGATATTCTGTATGAGAGATATACTTATTATTTTATTCATCTTCTTCTGCTTTCGCTATCACTAAAAATCATGCCTTTCCATTAGAAGTAGAGTACTTAAATGTCACTTTTTTCTTGAAGATCATGCAGTAGTTAAAGTCACTGGTATGTTGCTCCAGATTTTTTTCTCATGGCATCTTCAG
Source organism: Echeveria elegans (assembly GCA_035048345.1). Classification (NCBI taxonomy): domain Eukaryota; kingdom Viridiplantae; phylum Streptophyta; class Magnoliopsida; order Saxifragales; family Crassulaceae; genus Echeveria; species Echeveria elegans. The sequence goes on along the minus strand of JAWWMW010001890.1, from coordinate 375,417 downwards.
TGTCTATTTTGTCTATCCCTTGGATAATTTTGCTATCTTTAATGTCATCTATTATCCTTTAGTCTTGATGGTGTGGTTTGGATTCCTAGTGAGCAAGTAGAAATATGAAGTTGTCCATACTGTATCCCATTATGTACATGTTTGGATAAGTGTTTTTTAAATTAATTTGAAAGGAGTATTCATGAAGGTTAAGTCACCGTCAAGATCATGTTCGGGAACCCTGAAACAGGATTTTTTTTTCTTACTCTGGACTACCTTTTTATGCGGTTCTTCATTTGTATATGTATCTTGGAGTTCTGATAAACTATATTGTTTGAAATGAAATTTGGCACTGTAATGTGAGTTTGAACATCCATCTAGAATAACACTTGCTGAAATACCTCTCGCTTCAGGTATCTGTTTATGTAGGGATCAGGACTTGCTATGTCAAAGTTGTGGATAATGGTTAGTAGCTTTTCATTCGTATCGGATATTGTGAATTCTTTCTTATATGTTACGATTTTTCTCAGTTTGATGTCCTGCATGCATTGCAGGATTCGGTATAACTAGAGACGGGTTGATGTTGCTTGGGGAAAAGTATGGTAAGTATATTCAGCTGACTGTATAAAAATAAACTGATTTCAAATTTATGGTAAATATAAAGACCGAACGAGATGTAATAAGAGTGCCCATTCTCATTCTAAATTGTAGTCAATTAGAACTCGGAAGCTAAGGTTAAGGTGACCAGAGCTGAGCCGATAGTAAAATTCATTTTTTGTCACTGCTCCTTATGTTGTCACTGATAGCACTCAAATACTCTGAGAGTTTGGTCAACTGTCTTAACTTATCAACATGTGGACAGCTACATCAAAGATGAATGCTTTGGCTGACATGGATACTGTTAGTATGAGCTTTGGATTTCGAGGTGAAGCTCTTGGCTCAGTTTCTGACGTGTCTGTTCTAGAAATAGTAACGAAAACTTATGGAATGCCGAATGGATATCGGAAAATCATGAAGGCACGGAAGCTTCTTTTATTTAAACATCATACAAAAAAAATCCATGATGAAATTTCAATAATTTTTCAATATTTGGACTCGTGTTTTCTTGTTCCACTCGATAGGGTTGCAAGTGCTTGTATTTTGGAGTCGATGACAGTAGGAAGGATATTGGCACCACAGGTACTGTTGTTCTTCCAGTCATATCTATTTTTAGATAAATATGAGCATTAAATTTTGCCTGTTTCCTTGCTCTTTGGAATCACTGAGTCTTTTTTACTAGTATCCTCATGGTTAACCTGCTGGGTAAAACATTTATGGGGCATGATCAGTCAGTCTGCACATAATTGCTTTCTGGCTTTATTGTAATAATGTCTAGTTGCTATGCATATTTACCTCAGCCAATGCTGAACATAATTTTACCCAATTAACTTTCAGTTACTGTGCGAGATCTTTATTACAACCAACCAGTAAGGAGAAAGCAAATGCAGAATGGGTACTTGTTTCGCTTGCATGCAGTAAAATTAAATTACTTTTTGTGTGGAATAAGGTTTATCAAGCTTGTGTACATTATCAGCGATCACTCTAACTCTCGCTCTTATTTTTATATTTTGGGTACAAAAGTCCAAGGAAGGTTTTGCACTCCGTCAAGAAATGTGTTCTTCGCATTGCCCTCATGCATCCAAAAGTTTCCTTCACCGTTATCGATGTTGAGAGGTCGTTTGACTCCCTTAAATTAAGATATTTTTGTTATGCCTAGAAGAAATATACGATCCGGATTAGAAATCAGCCATCTCTGTCTATGTATCGTGTGAGTAATGCCAAAGCAATTGCCTTTCTTCTTGTTTTGCAGTGAGGAGCAGCTATTTTCCACACAACAGTCTTTTTCTCCATTGTCACTGCTGATTAAAAATTTTGGGGCTGAAACTTGTGAAGATTTGCTTGAACTGAATACTACAGATGGCGTGTTACAGCTTTCTGGATATATAGCCGGCCCCCAGGATACTTTCTCACCAAAGGTTGATGATTCCTCTTTATGTCCATATTTATGGCCGTTTTGCATCATTTGTATAATGTTATGTTTTACTTTAATCTCATCAGTGTTATGTTATTTGCAGGCACTGCAGCTCATTTGTATCCAAAATTTTTTGTACGGTTATGTAGTTGATATTCATATATCACATGTGTGTGGTAATCATAATAAAGCTGTACACCTTATTTCTTCAGCTGTTTTGACTCTAACAATATCAGATATAAATTTGCGATACGTTGGGAAGTGTCTAATTCATAAACTGCTGAACGAACTCGCATCCAGATTCGCCTTCGCTGGTGATTTGACTCTCAGTAAAAGAAATAGAGCTCAAATGTGTCCGAGCTTCATCTTGAATTTGACATGCCCTCGATCGTTCTATGACTTGAGTTTTGAACCATCCCATACATTGGTTGAGTTCAAGGTAGTCATAAATCCTTGACCTTGTCTTCCGTCTTTATGCCTGTCCTGTTGAACCTGTTATTTTGTATTTTTGCACTAGCTTCATAATATGAACTACAGTACTTTCATTACATGTCAGCTTGAGAAGATCTATCTCAGGTATTAGGAGTTTGACCTCACTACCTATGTGGACCTCTGAATTCCTAATGTATAATCTGGGATCTCAGAATTGCGGAAGTATATCTGCCAATCCGCTTTTGTTTTGATCAACTCGCCCATCTCATTTATTGATTTTTTTGTAGTCTCTTGAATCTTAAGTCATGTTCTCTTTCTCACTTCCCATAGATACTAGAGTCTAGAATGTAGAAGATATGCATGCTATGATTGACTTCATTGTTTGGTTGCTACTTGTAATTAGCGCTTCATTGTGTAAATTGTGGTAATGGGAAAGTGGCACTGTTTTCTTGTAGGATTGGAGTAGTCTATTGGCATTTATTGAGAGGACAATCTTGAAGTTCTGGAAAGAAAAGCAGGGTGGTATGGCCTTAAAACAGTACCCTGTTATGACTTAAGTGAATTCATCAAGCTTTGTTCTCTAGCCAAATAGTTTATTCACTCATTGATCTAGGTGATATATCAAGGAGTATGGAAGTATTCGACGCCGATGCTCTTATGCCAATAAAGGAAGGTACGTTAATCTTTATGTGTGGTATTATTGTTTAAGGAAGAGAAGAAACCAGGCTAAATAGTTGGACTATTACTATCTGTGAAATGTGTTTTTAAGCAAGAAAATTTTATAAGCTTCACGGGAGGAATCAAATGGATTATGTAGCTTTTTATTTCACTTAGGGCCTTTGACATAGTCTTGTAGCAGCATGCTACCAAATGATATTTGACTGCTTCTAATTTATGCTCTTGCAGATTCGAGAACAGAATTTCCTACTTTAGATGATACATACTGGATAAAGAATGATGGGACTTCTGTAGAGTGTTTCTCTGAGAGAAAAAGACAGAAAAAAGATTCAGAAAGTCCTAGTATTCTATCATTTCAATCACGTAAAAAAAGTGTTAGGGAATTTGAGTTTGACAGTCCTGCATGGGATTTCGACAAAAAGACCAACTGGAGCATAAAGCGTAGCCATGAGTACCAGTGTCCAGAAGATGAAATCAGCTATTTGGGAAATAAATCTCAGCTATATAAGTCCAATTTCACTGAGAGTGAAAGAAATTGTGTCAGTAAGTATCCTTTTCAAATCGACGAAGACCTCTTTGAAGTTAGACCTAATAAATCCAAAGACAAGGTACTCTGTGATGATTACTTCACTTTCTGTGACAACATCGGTAACAGTAGCTTTAAACCCTTTCTGCAAAGTTGCTCAACTAGGGAAAGCTCATCATTTGGCGGATTGCCATGTGCAAATGATCATAAAGATGACATCTTTTCGAAACAAAGAAATCATGTCAATATTCCTGACCGAGTGGATGCAACAACTGATGAGAGTTATCATAAACCTGAATTAGTAAGTAACTCGGGGGAAACTTATCTGAGCACTGATGCACATTCTTGCTCTCCAGACAGGGTGTACAGCAGATATGGAAGTCAGGGACTGTGTTTGGATTTAATAGATATAGATGATTGCATACCAGGTGACTGCTATAGAATGTATTATTGTGTCTCTAGAGCACATTGGGAAGTTGACCCAGTAACTGATTTGCCAAGTCCCCCAAGTAAAAGAATGTGCAGACGCAATAGAGAATGTTTATCACAATCATCAGAGGATGGGGATTATGCTGTCAGAAGACACAACTTGTCACATGGTGATAATGCTAACTTTTGTTCAGATGATTTTTCGTTTGACAGTGAAGCTCCTGGTTCCATCTATCAAGATACATTTGGCTACTCAAGGGAGTGGCTTGGCTGTCCTTCATCTGAACCTGAAGCTGAACTCAGAAATGATGCATATCGTGATGATTTCTTGTTTGAAGAAACGGATGATGTCTTGGCTGAGCATGACATCAGTCTACGCAACATGGGAGATAATTGCTGTGACACAAGCCTGAAATCTGACAATCGCAAATATGTCAACATAAATGCTCCTAGATATTTTAATAAAAAATATCAAGATGATAGCTGGTTTACAGAAAACGAAGATTCGTTTGCTACTGATGTAAATTCGTGTTACGACTCACACCGTATGGATACTGTGAAAGCATTTAGTTGGTCCAATTCTCCTTGCGACGACATATCTTCCACTAGTGGGTGTTTTGAACACATAAAATGCATGTTAGAGTGCCAGGCTGATCGTTGCAGTAGGAGAAACAGAGTAAGAAGTCGCTCAGCACCCCCCTTCTTCAGAAGTAAAAAGAAGTTCATTGCCCTTTGTGATTACACATCTAAAGAAAAGCACTCAGATTCTATGTCAGCCAACAGAGCTTCTGTGACTCAAGGTTGCGCCTTTACTTAGTTGAATTTGAAGACCTTGAGATGTATTCAACGCTAACCAGTCCTCACTTTGTTATTGCAGAAGTAAAAGTCTCAGATCCCCAATCGTCAGGTGCACCCTATCCAACTGAAAAACGGAGTACTGTTGAGAATCCATTCAATGCTGGGTACCGTAACTTAACCCACATACTCTTACATAGAGCACGTTTTTTTTCCTTCACAAAATACATGAATTGATCTAAGTTGCATGTAGGCTCCAGAAGACGGTTAGACCAGAGAGGGGTCTTGACATGCACGAAACACCGATGAATAAGCAGCTTGAGAATTCTCCGGATCATTTTCAAACTAGTTTGCTTGAAGGTAAAGATAATTCAGTTTAGGAGTAAACTGCAATATCGCCTTTGACGATTAATAATTGTTTTTGAGGATGCGTAATTCCAAAAAAGATGATCACTCTTTAGTTGACTGGTTGATAGTTATCACTCATCCCGCAATCACTATTTCACAGACTCTAACATCAGATTTTCTTCATTTTGTTAACCATCGAAGTCGAACTGCTTTTTATGTCATTTTCAGATCAGAATCCTAAGGAAATTCAGATGTCCATAGCTCCTGGAATGAAATGGCACAACTATAGTCCGATTTATGAAGTTGAGCCATCCAGAAACTCTCACCATGATAAATACCGACATGATCAGCAGAATATACTCGATATATCATCTGGAGTTTTGCAATATTATGCTGATTTGCTAATCCCAGATTGCGTTGATAAGGACTGCCTCATGGATGCTAAAGTCCTTCAGCAGGTTGACAAGAAGTTTATTCCTATTGTCGGTAGAGGAATACTGGCTGTGATTGATCAGGTTTGTTTTTAAATCCTGTGCATCGTTAGCATATTGCGATTAGAACGTGAACGTTGATTATTTCACTTTGTTGATTTTGTCAACATTAACAAGGTTGCAGTACATGTTATAAGCCTTGATCACTTTCATTGCTGTTAGTTGTGAATCGGTATTTTATGCATCAACTGTGATATAAACATTTGCTAAAATCAGTGTTAGCTCGGAAACCTCGTGTGTGAGAGGCATATTATCTCATATGAGTCTTGTTGTTCATCACTTCATCTGGCTAGCTGTCTTGTACAAATTTTAAGAGATCAATATTAAATCCATCTCACGTATTATAATTTCAATTTTGAATTCATAAGTGTTAAATGTAAGTATATATAAACATTTGTGGTTGAAGACAAATTAAATCCAAACTGCATGCATTTTGTTTAATGTGAATATTCTTGGCTACAATTACAAATAGGTGAATATCTACAGACACATTTCATATGGAGCAGTAAGATTTTCTTAAGTAATATTTTAGCATATAACTGCAATTTTAGAATAAAGCTGATTCTGTCTTCAGATCTCTTCGAACGTAAACTTTCACATTTTCTGCCCATATTCTACAGTAATCCCATACTGGACTCTCTGCAGCCATGGTTCAGGTTTTACACTTTCAGGGATTATGCAATCTATAATTCATCATTTTAAATCAAAAATATAAAATGACAGCGCACACTGTATGAGCAGCGTGTATTTTCCTCACTTAGTTACTAGGAATGGGTATGTCATGTAAGAATTAAGATGATGATGTCCGAAGTAGGTTTATATTTTGGCACAAATGGGATAACAAAGATTCTTTTACAGCATGCTGCAGATGAAAGAATTAAACTCGAAGAACTACGTCATAAGGTACATAGGAATTTTTCAGGTTTTTGTTTTGAAAGTGATGCTGTGGATAAATGTTAGTTGCAAATTTTCATTTATTATCAATTAGCATAATCTTTTTGGAAGTGATATGTTCTATGGTAGCAGCTGGCTCTGTGCATTTTATTGGTTCTGACATAAATACATTAACGGGTACTATTTGTGTGATAAAATCAGGTTTTATCTGGAGAAGTTAAAAAGACTACTTACCTTGATCAGGAGCAAATGATGGTATATTAATCAAGTTTCTGGCAAACATTCATTGTGTAGTTTTGATGGACATGTGTAATACTATCTACAATAAAATACCAGGAATTACCTGAGGTTGGTTATCAGCTACTACACAAGTATGCTACACACATAGAAAACTGGGGTTGGATCTGCAATGTTCATGCTCAGGCTTCAGATTCCTTTACAGGGTAATCGTCTGTCTCTTTTTTAAAGTTTGTATTGATAGTTGAAAACCTTATTCCTGTCCCTTGATCATTGATCCAAGAACCTTAAAACAGAAATGCATCATGGTATTTAGACGGGAAACTTCTTACTCCTTTTGTTGTTGCCCCATTTGGTCATGTGTATAGATACGAACCATGATAGAAATAAAACTGTCTATAAATGTCAATCTGTCCAAGTAAAGTTGTTAGCATATTGCTTTTAAGACTTGCTACCTTAAACTTTCACAGGAATATGAATCTTCTTCATACATCCTCAGCGAAAGCCATTCTTACTGCGGTAAGCGCAATGCTGTGTTCACTTACTTAAGGGCATCCATCTATAAAGCGTATATATATCACTATCACTCCTTGATGAAGCTCATACTCTCAAAATTCTTACTGCCATTTGGAAACAAGTGGTGGGGCTATATTGATTGACTATAGCTCCTATTATACCTAGGTACCATGCATTCTTGGCATCAGTCTATCTGACGTCGACCTTTTAGAATATCTTCAGCAGGTAAGATTGGGATTAACGAGTATTATTTATTTTTCTTGCCGTATATTATTCTTTTACCCCTGAATTTATCAAAGTTCCTTGAATTGTTATCTCCAACCCTAGCTGGATGACACAGACGGATCATCAACAATTCCACCAGCCATTCTTCGGATTCTTAACTCTAAAGCTTGCAGAGGTATTTGTTTTATCCAAAATTTTGAATAATAAAATATGACCCATATATTATCTGTCAACTTCCAGTCTTCTCATTTGTTTTGTTCGGACAGTAACATATTTATTTACACTATGCAGGAGCAATAATGTTTGGCGATATTTTGCTGCCTTCAGAATGCTCTCTATTGGTTGAAGAACTAAAGAATACTTCACTCTGTTTCCAGGTTAAGACTTGACCTCTCCAAGATGAAAAACATTAGTAGCTTTTGGCGCCCAGGTTTGAGGAAAATGATAGGTGAATTGAATTGTGCAGTGTGCTCATGGGCGTCCAACAACAGTCCCTCTGGTAAATTTGAGAGCTTTACACGCGCAGATTGCAAAGCTTCCAACATCAAATTGCGAATCACGGGAGACGTGGCATGGGTTATGTAGGCATCAAATTAGTGTAGAAAGAATCAAGAAGCAGTTGCACCCAGCTTGATGCTAGTCTACTGTAGATATAAAGCAATATATTAGGCTCGTACAGAGAATACACACAAAGCTCTATTTGATATAATGAGGTATCAAATTTTGTAGCAGTCTCTTGCACTGCAAAAGAAATTCTACACACTAATGGATGCATACTGCTACTTGTTTGCTCTGTGGCGGTGAAACACTGACACTTACTTCAATTAGCTACAGCTTGGGAAGTTCTTAAGTGGCACCCTCAACTGGACAGCACATTTTCATGTAGTTTGACTTGTTTTGTTTCTCCCGCATGCTGATGGTCGCACACAAAGCCTTCCAAATGGGAACAAGCATTTTCACCGGCGGCCGCAATTCCTGTAAAAAGAAAGAAAAAGAAACGTCGCGGTTAGGACAGTGCACACATGGCCACACTTTGTTACAAGCATATGCTCCTACAGTTTCACCTTAAATGCCAGAAGCAGTTCCTCTTCCCCACGGACAATCATGGATAAACTACAGTAACATGTTACAGGCGTGACACATTCATTTAGCACCGGTTGCAAAAGCTTCCCAATAGGGACAAAGCGCTGCACAACTTTCCTGACATATGCCACAGAAACTACAATCAAACACACTATACATCTCTACATTCGCCACTTCTAGCGTGTGCAACTAGTGTTAACTTTTACCTATTTCTCATTATACTCTTAGTCTTCAAAATATAATTTTGAGTTCGAACTGATGTCAAATTATACAGATAGCCTGACATCGATCGAAAAAATATGCAAGAACGGAAAATGACTAAGAACAAATTACAGGGGTACCTTCCATAATGTGTTTCGAATTGAACTCCAAAATCCGGCATTATTACGACGGATTCTGAAAGAATTTTGATACAAAGTTAATCCAACATATAATCCATTAAAACTTCACTCAAATGCAGCCACTGCCAGAATTCGAAAAAAACACATTTCCATGAAAAAGGAAGGACCTTTACGGACAGGCTTCCTCAACAGTATCTTAATCAGCAATGCAGAGAGCAGAAACCCTAACCACCAGCTGGAAATCCAAACATCCTATTTTCCACACACACAATAAAAAAATCAAATAGTTGACCTAATCACTCAATCTACTCTGTGAAAGTTGGTGTACCTTGGCGAGAAGAGAAATTGGGAGTACGAGGAGGAGGCGTCGTGAGTTGCGGTGGCGTTTGAGTGAAATGTGGTGAAAGTCGATGGAATCGGAAGCCTCATGAACGTATCTAAATTTCGAATCTTCCATTCAACTAAAATTTGTCTTCACAACATCTCGTCTCTCCTCTTACCTTCACAGCGTCGTTTAAGCTCTTTTATCCTTTAAACTGTGCCGTTTTTATATTTGATAAAGCCCTATTTGGAGAAAAAAATGATATTTTGAGGTAAAAAGAGTTTTAAATATATAAAATATAAAAATTGTTTATTAGATAATTTTATATTGATGGACGATTAATATTAGATAGTTTTTTTTATTCGAATAAATTAATTCTAAATTAATTAAAAAGAATATTTCTATCAAGTCAAACATCTTGAAATATATATATATATATACATCTCATACTCATAAACACTACAACAACGAGCAGCGACCTCCGTAATGGAAGACGACTTCGCGACCTCCGTTCTCAACCACTCTCAAGCGCTGTGCCACCTCCACCGTCCCACTCAACGACACCAACACCACTTTGACGTCGCCGATGGTCAGTGAGGTGAGTTCCAGGTTCTTATCATACGTCGTTTTCGTTTTCGTCGGCGAAGATGGAGGCGGCGATTGCGGTGTGTAACGTCCAAAATTTTATAAATGAATATAAAATCGAGGAGACAAATATAATCTTGTATTTTGTTGCTTTTGCAAGTTGCAAGTATAATCTCTATTATTCCTCTGATTCTACGGTTGTGATCTGGTTTTGACGCCGGCGAGGGTCTTGATGACTTGTTCTCACTTTGACGTTGTTGAGTTTGTTTGACTTTTGTATTGACGTTCGTGAAGGTCTTTGTGACTTGATTCCACCTGGACGTTGTTGAGTTTAGTTTGACACCGGCGAGGGTCTTGATGACTTGTTCTCGCTTGGACGTTGTTGAGTTTTGTTTTCTCCGATAAGGGTCGCGATGACTTGATCTCGCTGGGGGCAAAGTGATGTTTGTGTTTGCCGTCGGTGAAGGTCTTGACGACTTGATTTCACTTGGACGTTGTTTTGTACTTGACGTCGGCGAGGGTCGCGATGACTTGTTCCCGTCCGGACGTTGAAGGATTTGATTGGCGAGAGTCTGACACTTCTCTTCTAGCAGGTGGTGCTGGATGTGACGCACTTGTTGACTGCTGGATGGCGAAAATGTAGCGCGGAGCTTGCTTCTCTCCCTTTCCGGATTCTTCTGAAGTTGTCCCTCTCCAAAAATATGATGTTGATAATATGATGATGCTATATCTCTCTATTTATAGAGAAATCGAGATGGGCTTCCTTCATGGGCTGGGCTTGTCTTTTGGGCTTTTCTTCTTGGGCTGGGCTTGAGGTAATGGGCTAATAAGTTGGTCTCGGCCCATATTTTAATCCACCGGTCCGACCCGAATTTTATTTAAATTAATTACATTGAATTAAAATTTTGTATTAATTCAAAATAATTAATTTAAATTCTTTTGCGGCATAAAATAATTTTGTAATGCCTACAACATTACACTGTCAAAAGACCGAACTGACCCCTCAATCCAACAAGGCGGCACACTCTTCAAACTACACATCATATTCGTCATCCAATTACGGGTCAAAAATAATATCAAATCCCCTTTTAATAGATATCCTGTTTTTAATCGTTTTAAGTAATATTTTATTTTACAAATTGGTCTGATAGAATCCGATTGTTTTATTTTAATTTTATATTAAGAGGTGTTCTGTTGACCTTAAAATTGACATTTTAAATTAAATTTCAGTTCAGATCGGTTTAGAGCATTTTGTTCTGTTCAGATTAGTTCAATTCAGACATGTTCTGTTCTGTTCTATTCGAAAGAATTTTCATCACTACTTTCGAAATTAATAACAACTCAATATTGTCAATTTTTTTGATTAAATTCATATTATATGTATACTGCTCATTGTAATTAAAAAATAATTTTCTTTAATAAACGTACTAAGAATTTTAAATTAGAACATACATAACTTAAACAAAAGTAATGCATCATATATGATATCATCATCGGAACTATTACCAACAATCTGAAAAGCTATCATGTCTCGCGGTTGATTCATATTATCTTTTCAATTTTTTTCGAAAAGATCAAAATCTAAGGACCCGAGCATTTGGTCATGCAATATAATTGAAATCTTAAGATTATGCATGCAGATAAAATTATGTAACGCAAATGCAACCAATATTATATTCATTTAAAGCACATCTTCTGAACAAGACATGTTTTTAAGAATCTTCCATGTATTCTTCAAACAATGAATGTTCTCTCAATGATTCTTCTACTGTTTAAATAAACATTAAACTCAAGAATCACTTTTGATGGCGTGACATAGTCCATAACATAAGCTTGGTACAATCCTCTAGATGCATATTGTCCTTAAAGTGTTGGATCTGCTCGTTGTTCCAGTTTCCGTCGATCTTTGGATAAAAGCCTAGCCTGAAAAAAATGGTCAGACATTTTTATAAAGTGGACCGGTTTTTGTCCACCCCTACTTTTAACTAGAGCCGGTGAATATTTCCTTAATCGATAGTTGTAAAGTGGATGATCATGTCTCTAAAACTGGAAGTGGTAGTGAGTGTAACTTGGGAGATAGATAATATTTTGTTCAATTCGGTTCAGTTTAGATCAGATCAGATCAGATCAATTCAGTTCAATTCAATAAATTTGTGATTAGACCAAAAGATCAATATCCTAAAATTTAAAAACATTATCCTTATAAAACTTCTACTACTGTATTCAGAAGCCCAGCTGATCCGATCCAAAGTTCTCTACTGACAATACCAAAACAGCCTGTCTGAAACGTCGTCCCGTTTCTAGGGATGACAATTGGACCTGCCGCCCCGACCCGCCCCGTCCCACAAGCCAAACGGGGCAGGGCGGGGTAAAAAAATTTGACCCGCCCCGTCTTGTGATTAACACTAATTACTCCTAATTAGTTCTAATTAACCCTAATTACTCCTAATTAGTTCTAATTAACCATAATTAATCTTAATTAATCTTAATTAATTGCGGGTCGGGCGGTTGGGTCGGGGCAAATTTGCCAGGTGCGGGCGGGACGGGCGCGAGTCCAATGCGTGTCGGACAGAACATTTTCGACAGGACATGTTCAATTTGCCTCCAACCCGCCCTTGCCATCCCTACCCGTTTCATCTCATCGATTGAGAGAGACGAGATAGTTTCTTCCTCTTCAAGTCAGAAAGCAAAATTGTGAAAGAAGAAGCACAGAAGGCTTTAGCCGAGCACTTATCGAATCTTCAGGCCGCAGTACGAGAATCGCCGGCGCACCAATCCATTGTTTATTAATATGGCGTCGGCCATGGTTGAAGATACGAGCTTCGAAGACGACCAGCTCAACTCCCTCTCAACCGATGACGTCATTAGGGCTTCTCGTTTGCTAGACAATGAAATTAGGGTTCTCAAGGTAACTCGCTTCTCTCACTCTTTATTCAAATTTACTAATTTTATCATTACATTGTTTGTTTCTCACTATTTTTTTTTTTTTTTTTTTTTTTTACGTTTAGGATGAGATGCAGAGAAACAACTTGGATCTGGAGTCGTACAAAGATAAGATTAAGGAGAATCAGGAAAAGATTAAGCTTAATAAGCAGCTTCCATACCTTGTTGGTAACATTGTTGAGGTCAATACACTATCTTTGTCTGCCAATCTCATCCTTTTTCTCATATTTTATTATGCCTACTACGTAATTAGTATTATGTGATATGCCAGTTTCTTTACACGTTGTGCTTTTTGGTTGGTTAAAGATTTTGGAGATGAACCCAGAAGAAGATGCTGAAGAAGATGGTGCTAATGTTGATCTCGATTCACAAAGAAAAGGGAAATGTGTTGTTCTTAAAACATCTACTCGCCAGGTATGAAACCTATTCTGGTGTTTATATACAGTTTTAGTGTTTTCTCGTTGAATGGTTTATTCGTAAACATGTCGCTACTCGAGTCCTCTGACAGGAATAAAAGACTCGGAATATTATTATATTTCATCGGTTAGGCCGAATAAGAATTCTCACATTAGTCAATTCCCTTCATGAATTCTATTTCTTCATTGATGTCAGAACCTTGTCTGGCTTAGTATCTGCAATCTATCAAGTTTAATCACATGTTACAGTTGACTACTGATTTTACCAAAATATCCAGCATTCTTGCAGCTTCTATTATGCATAAAGGATGCCTTGTAGATACCCTTAGTTATGCCTTCTTAGCATTTGCTAATCAGTCATAACAATAAATAATCTTTCAGTATTAGCCTGCTGGGTCTCATTTATGTATTGCAGCTCTTATTTTTTGCTTCATGTGTTTGACAGTAAATTGTTCGTACAGACTATCTTTTTGCCAGTGGTTGGACTTGTCGATCCTGACAAGTTGAAACCTGGTGACTTGGTCGGTGTGAACAAGGACAGCTATCTAATATTGGATACATTACCGTCCGAATATGATTCTCGTGTAAAGGCAATGGAAGTTGATGAAAAACCAACTGAGGACTACAATGATATTGGCGGGCTGGAGAAGCAGGTAATTTTTTGTATTCCAGATGATGTTAATGTGTCGCATATGTAGATTTATTGAAGCCTCGTTGCCCATCTGATTTTTTCAATCTCGTTGCCCATCTGATTTATCAATCTGGTCTAACAGATTCAAGAACTTATTGAGGCTATTGTTTTGCCAATGACACATAAAGAGCGTTTCCAGAATCTTGGTATTCGACCACCTAAAGGTGTACTCCTGTATGGACCACCTGGTACAGGGAAAACATTGATGGCACGAGCTTGTGCTGCTCAAACGAATGCCACTTTTCTTAAGCTCGCTGGTCCTCAGCTTGTCCAGGTTAGTTCACTTTAAAAAACTAATGCTGTGTCACTTATTTCTTTTTTCTAGGGTGCATTAATTCAGAAACTCAATCTCGTTCAGAGTGTTTTTTTCCTTCTCTTTTGGAGTTCTTTCAACACATGCAGCTTACAAGTTAGATTTCCGTTTCATCATTTAGAGACAAGTGATATGGATCCTTTTCATCTTTCCTTTGATTACAGTTTAGACGGCATAATGGAAATTGTTATATCAGCATCGTCAAATACTATTATTAACAATCCATTGCTACATCAGGTAGTAATGGTATACTGTGAAGTGTGAAGTGTGAATCATGCTGAGTGTTAAATTATATTCTCCTATGATGTGCAGATGTTTATTGGGGATGGTGCAAAACTTGTCCGTGATGCTTTTCAGTTAGCCAAGGAAAAGTCACCCTGCATCATTTTCATTGATGAGATTGATGCAATTGGAACTAAGCGATTTGATAGGTGACTGATCGTTATTATTATTCCGTCATCTTACCATTACTTGATTACTTATCCAAATCCCAGGTCTCATATGTTTTTGTACGTTCTCAGTGAAGTGAGTGGAGATAGAGAGGTGCAGAGAACTATGCTTGAGTTGCTTAATCAGCTTGATGGCTTCAGTAGCGATGAGGGAATCAAGGTTTGTTGTATGTCAATGCCAGTCTGTTGTATAATGATGCTGATATATCTCGAGGCACTATTCATAATGAGTATGAACATTGTCCTGTATAGTGGCCATTGGTCATGTCTGGCTTGAATGAGAAAATCATTAAGTACTTAATTTATGACGGCTAAATCATTTATATTGAAATGAGTACAGAAATTCAATTGATTCATTACAAAAAGCTCTTCAATGGAATGGAGTGCATTCTATATTATGCAATTTAGGTGCTTTCCGTTTAAGTAAATACTTGGAACTTTAAGGGAGCTCGGTTATTGTCTTCATTTAGCTTGTTGTCGTTGCGTTGATTTAGTTTATTTTATTCCAATGACAAAAATGTATGATCATTTTGTGTAGGTTATAGCTGCAACCAATAGAGCAGATATTCTGGATCCTGCTCTTATGCGATCAGGGCGGTTGGATCGAAAGGTTGAGCTGCCTCATCCCTCTGAAGAAGCAAGAGCTCGCATTTTACAGGTGTGATTATGGATTTGGTAAAACTTCGAGTAGCGTTGAAAGAATACTGCAGTAGCTCTTTCTCGAGGATTTTTCTTATTTTTCTACCCCTTGCAGATTCATTCAAGAAAAATGAATGTAAATCCAGATGTCAATTTTGAGGAATTAGCTCGCTCAACTGATGATTTCAA
>JAWWMW010001890.1:318976-330969 GCA_035048345.1 Echeveria elegans | reverse complement strand
CAAGCTATTAATGATTAATGTAAATACTGTGTTTCCATATTTGTCCCTTTTTAAATTTAAATATCATTTAATATTGTGATTTAATCTGGGACGTAAGATGAATCAAACGAATGGTGCAGATCTTTTAATACTTTCTATAATAAATAGGCCTTTTTATTTGATTCACTCCCTTCAATAATTGATCAATTTAAGGATGCAACGGAAGAAAAAAAATCTGGAAGTCGAAGGGACTACAAATGTAAATAGTTAATACGAATGGGGTTGAACTATAAATAAATCAAAGTATCTTCATCTTCCGATACAAATTAGGGTTTTTTTTTTTCTCTCTTTACCTCCACTCTCAAAACCACCTTACATCTCTGAAGAACCCGACGCCACCGTAAGAATCTTTCTCTCTCTTTTTCACTTTCGTTTCAGAAATTTCTAGAACTGTGAGTTTTAATCTCAGCAACTGCATCGGATGTCTGATCTGTAGTTTTCTGCAATTGATTTTGTTTCACGAATTTGATTAAATTGATGGTTTTTGCATTCACGCTTCTTGTTACTTTTGATTTTTAAGTCATTGATAGTACCTGATTTTGGAATTGGGAGATTAGATATCCGTTTTTTTTTTTGAACTCGGCTAGGTTATTTGAATATTCAAAAGATGGAAAGAAAATTAGGTGGATGATAAGGAGGTTTATTTGTTTGATGAGAAAATTGAAGTCTTAATCGTAGCATTTGGTAGAGTAAAGGTAATATCTTATTTTAGTTTGATTCGGTTTTCCTGGAATCGATGGATTGCTAAAGAGAATGTGGCACAGGATTAATGAATCTTAATATTTGTTAGGATGGTAGTGCTAAGGTCTGGGAGGAAGATTAATGAGACGAAGTCTACATCGAAGACTAAACTAGGTGTGAAGAAGTTTGTCAAGCCCGCTCGTAAACAACCTATAGCCATCAGAAAAAAATATCAAAAACAAAGAGATCTCGCCTCAGAAAAGTCTGTGAGGAAGTTCAATGAGACGAAGTCTAAATCGAAGACTAAACTAGGTGTGAAGAAGTTTGTCAAGCCCACTGGTAAACAAAGTATAGCCCTCAGAAAAAAACTACAAAAACAAAGAGATCTCACCTTAGAAAAAGCTGTTGGGTCCCATACACATTTGTTGCCTCCACGTGTCTGCGAGGCACTCGGCAGCTCTTCATATAGCTATCCTGCTCGTGCTTACCCGCCGTATTGTGTTTTGGCTTTTCCTCCGGATTCAACTGAAGTTTGCAGGCCTCTTTTACCTGGCGTTGGAGATCTCCATTTTCCTGTTAATGGCAGTGAAGCTCCTAGTTCTAAACCTGATGGTGCTACTGTAGCTCAAGGACCTCTGCCACATGGAGTTGTTGATCACGCTCTACCTTCTGAGAGCTCTACTGCACAGGGTATATCTTCTGACGATGTTAGAGTTGCAGCTCCACCTCTCAAGTTTCCCGGTGTTATTATGCGTGAGCTTCATAGAAATAATGGAGAACGTGACATTTTGCAGTTCTTTCGTGGGCTCCCCATAGTGGATATGCGTCTCATATACATAAAGAAGTCATTCACAGGGGATGCAATTGTTGTCTTCCCAAACACTAATTGGGCTGATTCTGCTCTTAAGAAAGATGGGGAAAAGATGGGGTGTAAAGCTGTACGAGTTTTTCCATGCAGCAAAATGGATTATTATAATGTTGTTGCGTCTGCGTTGGATGAAGAGTTCGAGTTTAGCTATTCTCTGAATCCTAGTCCTACAAACAATAATCTGATGCCACCCCTTATCTCCAACAACAATGTAATGGATGATCTTCCTCTTGGTCAATCAACGAGCCTTTGCGAAAGTATTATGGACCATAGACAGCCTGAACCCAAAGCAAAAAGCATCTTAGTAAATGAAGAGAACGGAGACAATGGTGTTGTGGCTTCTGTGAATGATGGTTTGGACAAGACGAAGCCAAAAAAGATTAACCGGCAAGCCAAAACGCTGTCGGGCAAGGATCATCATATATTAAGAGTATGCGGTCCTGATTATTTTGCGGATACCAATGTAATCACTGCTTTGTTTGGAGACTGTGACTTGAGCAAAGGTAGAGTTCATATTGTGTTCCATCCGCACGGAAAGCCCACTGGTGAGGTATTGATGGAGCTTGCATCTGAGGAGGATGTTAATAAAGTTATGTCGAAGGATAACACCATTCTCGGATCACACCTCCTAAAAATCCTCCCTGCAACTATGGACGATTTACGAGCTAAAATTGCTGATCAGAAGCAAGAGATAGGCGGCAATGATAAGGAATCAAACAACGAGCTCAAGTTACCAGATGGTCGTTTGCAAGGTAAACAAGAGAAATCTGATGATGGGCAGAAAGTAATCACTGGAGTCTTAAAATTGAATAATACCCCTCCATCAGCTGATAAGTTTGACACTGGAGTCTTAAAAATGATGAATGTCCCTCCATCAGCTGATAAGTATGACATCATTGAATTATTTGGAGAATACAATTTGCTACCCGAAAATCTGCATTATGCCTGCTGGCAAAATGGGATGGCTACTGGGGTGGTGTATTTGGAGTTCAATTCTGTTGAGGATGCCAAGAAAGCGATGTCGAAAAACACGAGTAAGATCCACTCACAATGTGTTGAACTTGTTATGACATCCAAGGAGCAAGCTATGCAAGACTTGAATGAGAAATGGTAATCAGTTAATATAATTATTCCAGAGTTTCATTGTAACATTCACAGTTTTTTTAAGAGACTCCCAGTGAGAGCTGACATTTTGGTTTTAAATTGGATTGCATCATGATCAAGATAAGTAATTGTAGTATCTCATGGCATTGTAGCTTGATTAGAGTTGGTATTTCCAGATTCTTCCATTACTACAAATGATAGCATTCCATTGATTGGCTGGAACATGTTAACGTTTATGTCCTTGATTTCCTTTCTATGTGGGTGTTTACAGGTAGGTCTGAACAGGATTAGAATACACCGGCAGCTGCTGCTTGACAGTTCCCATTCACAGTTTCTCTGAACCATACAGTTGGGTTGACGACAGAGATACAAAGAGCGCATGGACATGATGGTTCCAGACTTATCAGCCACTAGAATCCAACCAATTTATAAAATTCCGATTTCATATCATAAACTATAAACATCTCAAATCCAGACCAAACATATGAAATAATTTAAGAGATTCTTATGACAACAATCCTTGCTTGAATCAACATTTATCTCATTTGTTTCTCCAAGATACTTTGCATACTGGCCAAAGCCAAACTGTGACTTCCTGAGGATTTGCACTTCGTAAACATTTCTTGGTAGTCTTTGTTAGTTGGGGAACGAATTACATTTGCTATATTTCGCTTGCTTCATCAACATCTACAGAATCTTCAGAGGGAGTTTCTGGAAAAAGCTCAGCGCCGGGGTTTATCTTTTGACATAGCTGCAGACATCAGACACCAGTTAACTTAACATTTCCCCAGTACAATATTACGCTAGTTAAATCTAAATCTGTTTGTATTCTACCGAGTCCTAATTTTATTTCCACAGAAAACCACTCCATTCACGACAAGAAAAATACACTCGAGGTGTCAATTTCGAAAGAGAAGTAAGTTACTCAAAATGAATAATACAGGTTAAAGATCATCGAGAAAGTTTTAAAATATCCAACGCGAGTATACCTCAACACTCGCATTACAGGCGTCACTGTATGACAGATTGCAGTCTGGCATGGATGTAGAGCAAATAGAGCCAAATGAACCCTGAAATAAGCAATGGTTCCCATTAATGACTATAAGACGTCTCAAGGAAGTATAAAACGTTACTGCTATACATCAACAAGGCGTGCTCCCAGGTCCAAAATCAGTCCTAAAAAGTAAAAACTACGGTTTCAAACTGGACTCTGTTACTTGAATCCTGAATACTTTATTTCAAACACTTATTGAAGGAGAAAAAAAAAGAATACACAAATCTCTATATAATGACAAGAACCATAACACAGAATCGGACGACTAATACCACTCTGTTCAAGGCAGACCAAGAATCATATTCTGAGTAAATCAAGGATTGGACACCTTATCATGGCCTCTTGAAGCTTTCATGTCTATGAAACATTACTCAGCAAACCTGCCCCATAAATGTGATCCTTTATATGCATTCTCAAAATAACAATTTTGTTCTCAACAATGTATTTAACGCAGCATTTTTCTTCTAAAAAATACTTGTACTTTTATTTATATGGCGTTGCAAGTTTCATAGCATAACAAGTTTGACAACATAGCAAGTTTCATTAATTTTCTTAGGATATTTGAGAACACGCCCTGAAAGATAAATGCAGATTTTTCTTCTGTTTGGTATAGGTAAATATGCGGTTTGCATATCTCCTCTACAATCTCAGTTATTCTGATTTCCTGCAAGTCCTTTGTTCAAAAAGTGAAAATAAACCAATTTACAGTAATTTTCATATCTCTAATTGAATCTTATAGACGAGATGTCGAAAAGTGGCTACCAAGACTTTTATGTGATGAAAAACAGAAAAGAAGTTGTCAGCGACAATATAAAGCATGAAAAGTACCATGAGCAGCTCCTGAATGTACAAGGCACTCCAAAGTATACAAGGCTCAGGTGTCTCAGATCTTTCATTCAAGGATGCGGAACTATCTTGAAGATTTTCAGAAGCTAGGAGAGACGCTAAAGCTACAACTGTTGCATGCAGTAACAGTTTCCCTTGAGCTGGATCAACGCATACAAATGAAAAGTAAACCACAAACCTGAAAATGAAAGAAGAAACAAAAAGAACCATGTTTTAGGTCTTCATTGTAGCATTTCACCCAACTTTGAACACCGCCAAACAGAAATAGTAAATTAATTTTTACCAACCAAAGCACAGAAAAAGTTTACTTGCATTGAAAGATTTTGTAGAGGTTTTTTTCACAATGGGTAATTAAAATAGTTGTTCAAAGGCGTGTGAATGTAGAAGGAACAGGCTAGAGATAACAGAAACAAAAAGCATAATCTTTTGATTCGAGCTAAAATAACAAACGCTTCAGATTTCATAATAATATTTCCAAGTAAAAACTTCAACAAAGAATAAAACTTTGTATGGAAATTGTATGAGCACATTAACAACTACATAAACAATATATTAACTAGTATCATATTTATTTGGATTTTGGAATTGTAACATTAAATAGGAGAGCTTATAAGCAACATAACCATCTCTTAAAAATTCAACTGATTTGTTCTACGCCGTGATGCAATGCTCAAGGAATCTGATTTGCACAACTCACGTATTTTGCATTATTGGCTAAATTTGATCCTCATTTTGATAATATATAATGTTTGACTTTTCTCTTTATTTACATGTTTCAAAAACTACCTTTTCATTTAATAATTACTATGCATAAAAGCACAGAAATTGATGAGTTGAAAGAGTAGATGTACAGCTTACATATTTGAAGGGCAGACAGTCAGATTGCCAGCAACCTGAAGCACTCGAACGGATGTCATCTGTTCAGGGTGCAAAGCTTGAGGGGGAAATGAGTCAGCAAATGCTTTTGGTGCTAATATACGTCATACGATGAAAAATAAAAGAAAACAGAAAAGAAAAGTAAGCTTACAACGAGGAGGATATACAACAACAAAGGTTGACGAATCCGGCCTTAATGATTTCCTGGTAATGCATATTCCTCTAGCCACTTTCTCTGGCAGCTTTGGAGAAGCTGAACATATAGGCGGTGATAGATTGTAACAAGGGTCCAGGACTATCTGAGAGCTATATACTGCTTGACCAGAAGCTAGCTGCACACCCTTATATTTTTGACTGTTGGTCTGCAATAAATTGATTTTTTTTCTATTTAGTTTTGGGTTTTTGTGTGGTACCAGCTATATCTTTCAATAGAACTTCGATGGCATGAGCAAACCTTGTCCACGAGCAAAGCAAGCACAGGCATCCTCAAAACCTGTGAAACCCAGGTATTGAATTTTTCAATACACAACAGAGATACATGTACAGGATATACTAACATAAAATCATAAACTACAGAGTACAGATCACAAGAATATTGAACAAGGCGGTAAACTAAAGTGATCAAAATTCAAATAATCACGAGCTCAAAAGTTTCAACTTTCATAATGGGACTTACATATATGCTTCCTTTTACAGCTGCACGCCTGCAAAACGCTTGAGGCAATTCCCCTTGACCATATTGTGGATACAGAAAAGCCCCTGGAGCGTTGAATCTAATGTGCATATAAAGTAATCAACTTTCTGATAATATTAACTAACAAATCCACATACATGGTGCCAAACTAAAGCAATGCATAAATGAACAAAATGCGAACCTGCCCACTGACTTCTGGTAAATTACCAAACGATCAATTCCATCTTTAGTCTTAAGCACATGGTTGTCAATGTCCAAGTTGTCTTGCTCGTAATCTGCCATGGATATAGCATATAAGATAATCCTACAATAGGAAAAAGGCAGCGAAACTGTCAGCTTAATTCACCTATTAAACTAGCATCCAAATCTGATGAATCTCCCCTACAATCTCAATAAGCAATCTTACTATGCCCACAACATCGACACACTAGAACTTGAATCCGTAAAATCGGTTCCTTGACAACTACCGACAAGTAACAAAAGGCTACAGCTACACTGATCTACATAAAAATCTATATATAGAATATGTGACTAACAGATGAAGAAAAGAGCAATGCAATCAATACGATTTAATCTTCTCCGGCAACTTCATCTTATTCAAAAACTCAACAAACGGACTTTCCAAATCTTCCGTCGAAATCCTATCACTCTCATCATCCGCACTCAAATGACCCTGAACAAGCTTAAAAAACCTCGTAAGCTGATGCTTCTCCTTCAAACTCATACTCCTATCCCTAAACACCGCCTCACGAGAATCCGGAACCGCAACCAATTTCCCATCCGAACACCCAACGTACATCGTCCCATCAACTGCTCTAAACTCCATATACTTCTCCACACCAGACTTCACCACCAGATCAGTCCCAGAGTCAGCCCGGTACAAAACCCTAGGCCCTGCCAAATCCAAATTAAACTTCTTCCCATTCCCCAGCGCCTCCGAATCGTGCACCGTTATCTCAACATCGGAGTACAGCGGCCGACTACTCAACTCAACGTAATCATAATCCTCAATTTGTGATATAGATGGAGAAATAGGGTTAGGGTTTTTAACAGGGGCGGAGTGAGAAGTGAGGAAAGAAGAGAACTCGTCTATCGTGAGGGAGGCGTAGTTAGATCCATAGAAGGAGTTCGGATCGAGATGGAGGACGGACTTGCCGGCGGCGGAGGTGGCGGCGGCGATGATGGATCCAGGTAAGCCGGTTCCGATGACGATGAGGTCGAAAGTTGATGGTTCGATTGGAGGAAACGACGACGCTTCGTCTTCAGACATTTGAATCCGCGAAGAAGCTTTGAGCAGTTGTGGAGAGGGTGAGGCGGAGCAAAGAAGTCACCGGCGAGATTTTTATTGCTAGACGTGTTTATGAATGGTTTTGAAATTGCCAGATCAAAATTGATTTTGACAGATGCGTTACCTTTAGCGACCATAAGATCTTTGCCGGCAAAATTATATATCAAGGCTACGTTTGGTTGCATGAAAAAAGTGGAAAAAAAATTAAAATGATTTTTTATGAGAAAGTTGTAAAAAAAATTTGAACTCAATTTGCCTATTTTTTGTATTTTTTTCTCTTACAACCAAACACATAATTTCATTTTCACTTAAAATTTTCCTTTTCTATTATTTTTCCTCGCAACCAAACGGAGCCTAAGAGTCTGTTCTTTTGAGTTGAATTGAGATCGAACTGACCTGAATTGAAAAGTGGAAAATTTAAAATATGCTACACATTTGATATCTTTTTTTGTTAACTAGATGATATATATTGTTTAGTTAGTGGTCATATATCATGCTTATGGAGACGGTTCTGGAGTTTATTCATGGTTAATAAATTAATATTTATCAAATAAACTGACCTGAACTGAACTACTTTGAAATTAAAGTTAAAATAACATACCCTAAATCGATTAGTGTATTTTGGTTTTGTATGGGTTGTCTTTCCTTATCCTTGGCTTGAAAGACATATATATTAAGAGAGTTATGAAGTGTTCAATGTATATATTGGAAATAGATGTTAAATGAGTTTGTATATCTATATTTATGCTTTGATTCTATATAAAAATGAGTATCGTATAATTGGCTTCGAAATACATTGTTTGTTAGGAAATGACCATCATTAGAAATGCACAACGGGTCGGGTCGGGTCAGTCTGGGCTGTCGGGCTGGGCGACGACGGAAGCGGTCGAGCTTGCGATGGAAGCGACCGAGCTTGCGATGGAAGCAAGAATCGTTTTTTGAGTTCGTAGTCGGCCGTAGTCGTGACTCGTGCGTGTTTTGTAGCCGTAAGCCGTTCGTGACGTCGTGTAGTGTTTCAAATTTTGATTTGAGTTTAGGTTTTTTTAAAGATTAGTTGGTCTTTGTCGGTCTGAACCGAAATCCGATGGGTTCAGATCGGACCGGACCGAAACCGCGTAAGGGGAAAAAGGCAGACCGCAGACCGACCCGTGTATTATTCGGTCCGAACCGACCCGCAAAAACTCGATCGGTCCGCGGTCTTTTATGCATCCCTAACCACCATATACCCAACTTCAACAATTATGCGTAAAAACTGAAATTAGCTGAAAATTACTTTGCGGTTTAGAAAGGTTTTGGATATTAATATACATATCGAAAAAGTTTCACATCATATTCTTGTAGAATTTTATACGAGCATACAATTTAAATCGAATTTATGGTTAAGTATTAGAAAACAGCGGAAAGTTTGATATTTTTTTAGCAACCACCTCGTCGTTACTCGTTAGTCTAAATTTCTACCACCATGTTCACCTTTCCGTTTACTTTGAATTTTTTTATTAGTGCGGAGGTGGTTCCTGATTTTTTTTTAAGTGTCAGATGGTTCGGAGAAATGACCAAAACTATCGGTAATTTCTGTTAATAAACGCTTATGCCCTTTGATTCATGGAAATTTTATGGAGGAAAATAAAATTTTATAAGGAAAAATGAAAAGACATGTTTGGTTTCTCAAGAGAAAGTTAAAGTTTACAAAGAAACATTTTATTAAGAACTAGCTGAGCTCCCGTCGTCCCGACGGAAATTTTTCTCATGTCTTCATTTGATTTATCTAAAAATACTAAATGTTTTTCGCTTAATTTTTTATTTTTAATATTAATTTTCAAAAATTTCAATTTCAATTTTAAATTTAATTTAAATTTTGATTTTTAACTGTTTATTTTTAATATTTTCAATTTAAAGTTTTTAAATTTTATTTAATGGGTTAGATTGTAATTAATGGATAAAATTATAATTTTAAATTTGGTTAAACATCTTTTTTCCTATTCTTGATTTTTAAACTCTTTATGAAGTAATATATATTAATCTCTTTATGAAGTGACATGGATAGTTTAGTCTTTTTCTTTTATTTAATGAAGGGCATAAAAGTAATTTTAAGCTTGATTTTATATCCTTCACCATATTCTTAGATGCCTATAGAGATTGAAAGCTTACAGGATGAAAATTTGAGAATTTGCCTTCCTCAATTATGACCTGCTGCAAGCACAATATTGGCCAATTATGGCCTGCTGCGTGTGGTCTTAACGCAGAGGAACGTGCTAAATGCAATAATGGTCGGTGACGGATGATGCGTCAAAATACATTTTACCCCGATAATATAACATACTTTTATATTGATTATTGTTAGGACCGCCTTCGTATTGTCTAAACTTCTGCGGAAATTGCGAAGAGAATAATACAATCAACTAGTAAAAATAACGGACAATTAAAACACATACACATTTCTTTACTATGGTTTTGTCGACTCTCTATCATCGACGTACGTTCAATAACAAGTCTTTATTCAACCTTTTCGAAGTACAAATTACTCTTGGATCGGACAAACTCAGGTCTCTACAAATTAATCTTGCTACCCCTTATATATGTCATGATAAACCGACTGGACACGCTAACCTTGCCCAATTGTCGATCCGACCCAAATTACAGGTCCAACCAAACTACTCTTGGGCTATAAACAAAAATAATTAGGGTTTCAAATACATAAGGTTTTTCTTCATCTCCAAGCAATCATCGTCACTGCTCTTTGACTAGTCATTTCTCTTGACTAGTCTCTTTCCGGCTACAATGAGAATATGAGTTCACTAGATTTCACAAAATTGATTGAGAACTTCATCATATTTAACAAAGTAACAAATGTTGATGAAATCTTACATAAGATAATATTGATTTGAGTACATAAAATAATTAACAGATCACATACCTTCATCAAGTTTCTTTATGCATGATCTTCTTAATATAGTCATGTGATTGTGACTTGCGAAATTGAATTCAATCTTTGAGCCAAAATCCATCTCTCAACAAGACAATGGGCCAACGAGCTGCTACAAGCATACAAAATGTGACAACTAGGGCTAAATGCAAATTGTGATGCGGTATAGAAACGGCTAATACATCTCGAGAAAGAACAGTTAATTGAAGACTATGCAATAGCGACCCATCTAATATGTCAAATTCAATTGCTTAAGCATTCAATGGCTTCATTCAAATATATGTCTAACCGCCAACAAGATGGTGGTCAGGTGGTAAAGAACATTATTTTGAAACCTCAAGATCAAGAGTTCGAACCTCACCAATGTCATTTTCCCAAGAAGTGTTCAAGTGTTCTTTGGATGTCGACTCGTTGAGGAGGTGGCACCGGACAGAGCTTGTGTCGCCGTTGCCAAGGGCGTGAATATCGTTTTCTCGAGTTAACAGAGGTGACACTAGAAGTCCTGAACTTAAATAAATGATTTCTTTTATTAATTTGAGTAAAAACTAGTTGCTTTAGGAGCAGGTGAGGTGAGATATTTTATATTTTGCAATATTGTACGACAAATTTATGTAGTTGATTTTTACTAATCTAACTACTGAGATTAAAATTTATTTAATTTTAGATTTGACTATTTTTTGGATTAAGATTTATTAGTTGGTTTAAGGTCGTGTCATAAGGTATTACGTTACACCTATCAAATCCTACTTGATCGTGATCCGACATTTACCGTTTGGCAATGGATCATATATAAAGGGAGTTTTAAAATAAAAAGTAAAAAGTAAAAAGTAATGTAATCAATTAATTTAAATCATTCGATGATTTAAATTTAATCAGCTTTTTAATATGTTTTAATTATTGCGGAGGTAAACTAGGTAAAACATATCCTTAATTATTATAATAATTTAATGTAACCTTCTATTTTTACTGTCTCGTCAACCGATTTCTCAAGTTTAGGAAGTTCAGTTCCACATATATTCGAGTATGGACTCTGTCAATACACACACATCCTTTTGATTTTTTTTGTGCATTTGCCAATGTATTAAATTATTGTCCCCAAAATGACGCGTTTGATTCATGAATCTATACATATAATAGAATATCTAACCAAATAACTCAACCAACCAATTAAACTTCACACATTTACCAACCAAACTTAACTATATTCCTATATTTACCAACAACATCTAACTAAACACATTCTCATCCAACTAAACCATTCCAATTATCTAATAATAGGATAATGTCCTCAACACACAAACAACTAGGACAATTTTTCGTCGCTAAAGCTCTGATTTTCGTCGTTATAGAATAGTAAAACAAAATAAGAATAAAAACAAAACAAAACTTTATTTGACAAAAATACCCCTCCTCATATTTTTATTTACACCACACACCATCTACACATATTTGTTCCTATTATTTCGTATTTGGCCGTATTTGTCCGTATTTGTTTGTATACGACTTTATTTAAATGTATGTGACCATATATTTAATTGTATTAGACCGAGTATTTGACCAATTTTTTACATATAGATTTCTCATTCGGGATGACGGGTTGTCACAAAATTAAAAATAATA